>JAAIXJ010000140.1:417968-457217 GCA_013403705.1 Heliconius hermathena
CTAACAACATAAATAAGTTGTAACAAGCGTATAAAAATTTCGACGTAGCTTGGCGAGAACGCATGGCTTAGTGGTCAGAGCGCCTGGTCGGTTTCCAGGAGGCGCGGGTTCGAGTCCCGCTGCGTTCAAATTTTTATACGTTTTCTAAATAAGTATTTTAAAATCCTATTTTTAGTGTAGTTGTGAAATTACTCATTAATTTATTCTTTCACTAACCTGTTTACTCCTCATATGTGAGAGTTTCCCCTCATGCACGGCGGGATGGGCGCAATATAAATACGCGGTGATAGCGAACTTCAAGAAACTATCGCCTATTGTTTCTAAGCGTTCTAGATTTATTCCATCGTTTGCGTTTGACATGGTTAGTGCCTGGAATTTCGAAAAAAAAGATATTTTGATCTCATGTTTAACAAGACTTAAAAGGAATTTCGAGTTTTAGGTTAGGATTACGATAGCATTTCAAATTTATGTTTGCGCAAAATGTGGCGTTAAATTATGCCAACTAACAAAAAAAAAGAATAATAAACTATAAAGTATATAACCATGTTTAAATGTGATATCTATGACAAATAAATGACTTTCATAAATAAAATTCAAATTCCAGAATTTATTTCATTACAAGCATTCTAACTTAAGCTTCCAATATTTTTTAATATCATTAGATTCATCAACAAGGATTAATTTACTATGAAAAAAATATATAATCGAAACCTAAATAATTTTAAAAACTATTACAAATAAAAAAATATATATATACAGCACCTACCTGTAAAATGACACTAGGACTTGGCCCAGGATGTCCTTCCAAATTGGGTTGATAATCAAAATCAAAATCCTTTCCATTTTGATTCTTCTCCATATAATAAGGAACATAATCATTTCTATCTTTCCAGCTATTCACTTTATCTTTATATTTATCTTTTGAATCAAAACCTACATTAACTATCTTTTCATTTATATAATCTTTACTATCTATATCTATATCTTTCATTGAGAAACAATGCATTTTTTTTATTTGCTCATCTGGCAATGACTTTTTTAATTCAGCCAGTAAAACTCTTTTATTTTTTTCTATAGATTCTAGAGTTATCTGTCCATTTTCAAATTCAATTGTTTTGCCATATGGAAATATTTCTTCTGATAGTTGTTTATTTTTATCTATTTCATTGATTTTCGTATCATTACTTACTCTGTCGTCTATTTTATCGTTAATAACATCTAATTTATTGACAATTTTATTATTAGGCAAAGTAATTTTAGTTTCATTTTGATCATTTCCTACAGTTTTTTTATGACTGATTATATTATCTACATCGTTTATGCCATTTTTATTAGCATCTGGCAACAAATCTATTATTTGTTCATCTTTGTGTATAAGGAGGCCATTGTCTTTGATTTCTTTTTCATGGTTTTCGACTGATGTTCGAAATTTATTTACATACTGAAAGGAAAAAGGACATTTTATATCTGGTGTATTTTGGTTGAATAGATTTTATCATATTATTTAAACTTAATTATTAGAAAGCAACACAAAAAAAATCTATCTTAACTTTCATAATTATTAATATCACATATTAATTTTAACAAGAATTTTAAATTACTTATGTACATACACTTTTTTATGAGCCTCTTTCTTCTTCAACATGATCTTTTCACATAGAACCTAAATTCATATACTAGCTACTCTAGTACTACTCACCTATTATTACTACTCAGATATCCAACTATTCTTTACCCAACTACCATACTATATAATTAATGAATTAATTAATATTGCAAATGCGAAAGTTTGTGAGGATGGATGTTTGCCCCAATTTCACTCAGTTAGTAGTAAACGGTTTAAGATGAAACTTTACAGTACTATAGTTTTTACATCAGAATCACATACAGGTTCAAATCCTACTTACTACCTACCTTCACTTTTCTAATTACAGATTACCATCTAAAGTGATATAAAATCTGGTGACATAAGTTTGTCGCGTGTATGTGTGTATCTGTATGTCTGCCCAGCATCGAAGCTCCCAGAGGGATGAACCGATTTTGATATCGTTTTTATTGTTTGAACTTTATCGAAAGTGTTCTTAGCTATGAAAAAAAATATATATGTTCAACTGTTCGCAGATTATCAGCTTTTTTCTAATTGTTTGTTTATTTTTAAGATTTTGAATTATCTTTTATTTGAGTTACTTCTTCAGAAGCTTTTTTTTCAATTTCAACTGCCTTCAAATTTCTAAATTCTTAGCATTCAATGAACTTTTCTATTTTTAAGGACTATCTGATGACAATGATAACAATCATCGTAATTGTCTAGTATATCTATACACTAACTTAAACACCTATGTTCAGTTCTTTCTTTTAACCACACTTTTCAGGAGCCTCTACTTTTCAATCCCAGCCCCATCAGGTTGGGGGGTTGGGGCCATTAGTTTTCTTCTGCTTATTCTGCTATATGCGGGACTGTATCCCGCACGAGTAGCTTACCTGCTCAGGAGCCTCTCCTTCCCTCAGCACAAGTTTATACACTTCCAGATCCTGTTCATCATCAGTTACGTCGGGTTGAGGGGCTGGAGCCACAGGTTTCCGTCTTTCTAAGTCTACAGCTTCAGCTTCGTGAGCCGTCTTGTATTCTATACGCACGCCCATTGCAGCTATTTTAAAAAAGAACAAAAAACAATAAATAAGTGAATGAGTGGGAAAAGGACAATAATAAAAATTAAACAAAAATGTTGTTTCTAACTTTATATATTTCAATATAGTTAAATATATGAATTAATGAAACAGAATAGCAAATATTTCAAGTAGTTAGGTTTTTTATTATTTCATTAAAATATTGAATAAAGGAATTAATACAAATAATATATATATATATATANTTATTAAAAAATATCTATATTTATATTATTTATTATCTTCACGCTGTATCATCACCATATTGCGTGGAGTGGTGGAACTCAACGCCGAGCCTTGTATAAACATGAAAATAATTAATTCCCCTGAATGAGAACCAAATCTACAACCATTGCATTAACATTTCCTACTCACCATTAGAGTTTTTACTGCTACAAAAGCCCGAAGTGTCTGTATCGTCATCACTGTTATCACTCATATCAGTGTCATCTGTGTCGAAATCACTGGAATAGAGATTTGGTGATTTGCACTAAATACTTACATTACAAAAACCTTTTTCACGATTTTTCGTTATTTAAATATAATACAGTAGAAATATACGTTGTATTTAACGAGAAATTTGTATACATAAACAAAATAACATTGAATTTCTACTCTCAGTAAGAATGTGACTCGACAGATTAACGATGTTCTATGGGTAGAGGACTACAGTATAGGTAAAATGGATAGGCCATTTTACCAATATTCACTTGTTCGGCATATAAATATTTTGTTTCTTTTAAGATCGATTTTTTCTAAATTTTGCTCAATAATATACCCTTTATACAACAGTTTAAAACGATTAATCTATAGATCTTGAAAATAACATCGAAAATCAAAACGTTTTTGAGTGAGTTAACTTTTAACAATAAGTTTCAGTGGCATGATTATATATTACTGGTGAGTAATATATAATTTTAAAGTACTGGTATTTTTGTAGAATAATCTCCATAAATAGCATATTGCTAGCTCAAAGACAACTTGTTAAAAAATGTACTGAATTATGAAACATAAAAAAAAGATATATTCTTAATACAAGAGTTTACTATCTTTAAATCGATTTGTATATATATCTGAGCATTTGTACATCTCACCCAACTATAGTTTGCCAATGTTTGTGCAGTACATATATTTTGATATTGTAAATATATCCCAGCACAGTCCGTGGCTCTCCAGCCGCCGTGTTTCATGGAAGATTTCGGTTCCCGTGCCTCGCGGCCAGTGGCGCTCGAAACGAGTCCGCGATCCCTATATAAGCTCGAGACCCCACTCGGTCTGATTATGTGGGTTGATTATCCGTAATAGGATTTACTCAAGTTATAAAAAATGTGAATTGGTTATTAGCACTTGGTTTCGATTTTTATTTCCGACGTATAAAATTATAATTTTAAACTATAGTACGATATAAAAGGCCTATTATTGAACTATATTCAGGAAAAAATCACGAATGCAGACCCAACAATCGGACTTTATTATCCAATTTACTTCAAGAATCGTCCATAATATCTGAATTACACTTTAAGCTAATTAAAAAATAAAAATATAGTATTTTAACTTACCTAGACATGTAAGAACAATCACTGTCCGCCATTGAAAATGCACGATTCGCATTAAACTGTGACTTAGGTTTTTCTATAGGATCGGACCAGTTTGCTCCACCTATACAGATATAAATAATGTAATGTAACTTATGTTATGAGAACATTCAGAAATACACTCCGTTCACCACCTTAATATTGGAACTTCTGAAAAAAAAAAACTAACAATAATATATACTATAATAAAAAAACGGAGATTTCACTCACCAGACGATGACGTACAAAACGTTAAATTAGATGGCAAAGGCTCTAACATTTCGTCATACTCTTCAGGAATCGAGGATGCCATGTCGTTACTCCATGTGCCTATTTCGAAACCCTAAGAAGAATTTTGAGACTTTTTTAAATTATTCAAACAAATAACAAATAACGTAAAGACGTTATACTCCAGCAGTCAGTGGCAAGTTGTGGCGTAAGGGTTTCCAATAGCGCAAGCGTGCAAATCAAAACACGTCAGGTTGTGGGTTCGATGCTCATTCAAGGAAATGAAATATTTCATTTCCTCAACCTAGTAACTAGCCAAAAGCGCGCCATTGAGTTCCGATGTTCAACTTTGACACGCAGAAGAAACCTGGGAACAAAGTATTAAGATACTCCGTTCCTATTAAGACACTTCCGTTCCTCAGTTTTCGACGAATTCTGGAAGCATTGCGTGTCGAGTCCAGCCCTGGCACTTGACAAGAAATGTTTTAAAAGTTGTGCGGGTGTGGAGACTGGAGCGTCCTTNTTTTAAATAAAACTATTTTAACCGGATTAATCGCGTATATTTTGTATATTTATACATTTTTGGAAACCCGACGTTTCGAACACTTTGCAGTAGTGTGTGTCCGTGTGTAGAGTCTACCCGTGACCACGGACTACTGCAAAGTGTTCGAAACGTCGGGTTTCCAAAAATGTATAAAAATACAAAATATACGCGATTAATCCGGTTAAAATAGTTTTATTTAAAATTGACAAGAAATGTTTTAAAAGTGGAGACTGGAGTATCCTTACATTGGGTTCTGTCTGACTACCCTGCGGTATGCGAGATATAGCTATTTGTTTGCTTTCTTATAATATAAAAGAAATAAAAATCAAAAAATATCACTCACACTCACGGCATCTTCCTTCTCTTGTAGTATATCATTAATTGTCTTCTCTGTAACTTCTTTTTTATCTTCTATTTCTTTTAAACCTTTTTCTTCTTTTGTTCTATGAAAAAAATATGAATAAAAAAATTTATATATAATACATGTTGTCGTTATTTAAACCTAACAAGTACAAATAACGATGACATCATCATTTATACTAATATTTTAAAGCTATAGAATTTGTTTGTTTCAAATCCAATCTCGGGAACTAGAAGTTCGAATTAGAAAAAACTGGGAATATTATAGTCTATTTATCGCGAAAGGCTATTTATTATAGACAATATAACATCACGTTAATCACTTTACTTTCGTTTTTATATGCCTTTAGCTCTTAGCGTTTGCCAAAATGTGTGTGACTATGTAAACGAAGCCGCAGATAGTAAGACTAGTCTTACAAAATCTTACTTTATTATTTTTACTATATTATAAAAGTAAAAGTTTGTGAGGATGGATGTTTTTTTCCACTTTCACGCAAAATTTACTGAACGGACTTAGATAAACTTTACAGTAATGTAGCTTATACATCAGAATAACACATAGAATACAATTTATATGATCATTTTGTATAATTTAGCTATAATTATAACAATAAGTTTAAGCGGTGGAAGTCGCGTTTGGGTCGCTAGTATAATATAATTTTCCTTTTTACACTTTTAGTTTTGTACTAATTAGGTGCATGACTTACAACTATAAATTTTAATTATTTTTATAACAAATAATTTTTTTAACAAAATGTAAAAAAAAATACCATGCATTACAAGAATGACTGCTACTTAGAACATCAAATTAGTATTTGGATCTGCATTTACAATAAATATTGTATACATCCAAACACGTTATTCTTATTAAACATAATTTCATATCTCTAAATAAAATAATCACTCTTCTATATAAAATAATCACCTGTCCCTTTCTTCTTTCTTTGTATCATCATCATCTTTCCTCTTCTCTACTTTATCATCTGCATTGAGTACCTAAAAAGCAATAAAAAATGTATAAAAAATTGAGGCCACCCTGGCGCAGTGGAACAGCGCCTGAAAGTAAACGTAACAGGTTCTGGGTTCAATTCTGGGTTCAATTCTCACTCAGTGGAATGAAATATTTCCATATTCTCCTTTTTCTAAAAAAAATATCATTATCAACATTTATCACCTATATACAATAACCCAGGGGATGGTCCCAGGATACAAAATTCAAACATTCTGTTATAAGTCTGTAAGTTTATAGCTTACCACAAAGTGTCAAAGTTTGTCGATCTAACCGGAACTAGTGTAATTCAACACAAAAAAATCACCAAGAACCCAAAAAGTAAAAAAAAAACTGCAAAAAAATAGGCCAAAAGAACGCATACCTCAGCCAAACTCCATCCAAAGTCCAGCGGTGGCCATTCGAATCCGGGACAAGTGTCATCATCTATCCTGGGAATACCCAAACCTACGTCGATAGCCACGGAACGTCTTATTTCATCCGCTATTAGTAGGGCGTTTATCCTGGAATTAAATTAACTTAAATTGACACTTGGAGATGATAATCAGTATTTTTAGGTAATACTTTAAAAATGGTAATTAGTGATTAACGAACGCAAAACTGCCGTACGGTTTCAGAGTCGTGGCGTTAGGTTTTCTTAACTTGCTTATTGTACAATCATTGTAGGGCAGAAAATAATCAAAAGTAAGAAAGTAAAGTGCACAGTTATTTATAGCTAACTGCAGGACGCCCGCGACTTCGGGATCGTTATACATTTATTGTAAAATTATAGTTTAAGAGAGCAATTGCAACAGTTTCTCTCTGTCAGTACAGATAGACACTGCTGACAATTTTATAGAACTTTATTTTGATATGGAATTTAATTAGAAACAAGCACGCTTACACTTTTGGAAAATAATTAAATAAGCTTATATTGACACTCAGAGATGGTAATTAAAAATATATATAGTGTAAGTAAAATATATCAGTCTGAGGCAGTACCTTTAGTAAACTGGTGCTAAATTATTTGACGTTCACAAAATGTAGCATGCAACATCTTATTTTGAATATAATTGTGACTTTGTCAACGACTTCGACTATGACTTTAACTATACATTGGACTATATCTTTAACTATAACCTCGACTTACTCACCTGTACAAAACACAAGGCAAGGCCACAGTGGCGAACCACAGCGGCGCCGCGAAGGGGTGCACGCGGCACAACTCCGGAACTAATATCTGTTTCTGGTCGAGGCGGTCGCGCTTAGCTCTGCGCGTGCGCTCTGAGGACACCGGCAGTGCTACGCCTTTGCGATTCACGTATCTGGGGGAAAAGAGAGTTGGGGCACTGTGGTTTTTTAACTTCACACTGTATCCCGCACATAGCAGAGCAAAGAGAACCAAATGTTAATACACTTCCGTTCCCCACTTCCCACCGAATTTTCGAGGCAATGCAGCATGTTGATTAGCGGAACTTAACGTCGCTCTTTTTTTAGCTTAACGGTATATGCAGCACATACACGTAGGTAAAGGGAACCTATTAATCTAGTGTTAAGACGCCCCTTTTCAATTAAGACACTTTCTTTCACCACTTTTGACCAAATTCTAGAGGCATTGCATGTTGAGTGATGGAACTTAACGCCGCGCTTTGCCTTATTACCAGAGCGCGGAAAATGGATGGTCTATATAACACCACAACATTTTCTTTCGGCGTCGTTATATAGAGTTATCTCTATAAATCACTCACCGTGGTGTAAGCAGGTTCAATCTCGCGCTGGTATGATCCACGTCCAACAAAGGTTGATCGGTCTGTGTGAGCTCCGCGCCATATTTAGCTTTGTAGTAGGAACGAAAAGACGCGTGCTGGGACGACGGGAACGCAGAGTCCGGCGTCAAGTTCCAACATATCTCCGCTACTAGAAAAAACTGGAAAGAAAGAGAAATTTACTAATTAAGTTGTTACATTAGTATTAGCAACAGCGCTCAAAATCAATGATAGCTAATTAAGTACGGTAGCAGCGCACAAAAAAAGGTTCTTTTCAGGTTCGAGGCATTAATTTTAATGAACTGGTGGTAAATTGTTTGACGTTCAAAAAGCGAAGCATCAGTAACTTCCTATTTTGACTAAAAATATTTGACTTTGACTGTCTACTTTCCGCCAGAATTCCAGACAATACGAGTTAAATGACGGAACTCAACGCTGCAGGACGTAGTGGAAGTAAATACTTATTTATTTTTAAGAAACTTCATTAATGTCAAACCTTTTAAACTATTTCAAATTATGGTCAGCATCTGACTGTAAACGCACCGGTTGCCAACGGTGTCTTAACACTCTTCTAAGCCTCAGTCTACCCCGCTATATTCGGCATACAGCGTGAAATCAAACCAACTAACCTGCGGTTGATCCTGGTTCCTGTACCACGGAGTGACTACAGCCTCCTTATATTTTTCAGCATCAAATTTAAACACTTCCCCGGGTTTTAGCAAAGGATTTTCCATTTTTTTCACTCTGTCTTTCTCTTTCTTATCTTTCTTCTCATTTTCTTCCCAGAGTATGGGTTTTTCAATTTCTAAAAGTTTCTTTTCCTCTGTATGTTTGTATATTAGCTCTAGGAAGGGCCAATCTATGTCTATCCATGTTGAGCCGTCTTGTCTTGTTTCTAGAGAAAGAATTAATGATTTAGTCAAGAGGTAAGATAAAATGCTGCGTTGAGTTCCGCCATTAAACACGCAAAGACTTGAAAATTAGGGCGAAAATTAGGGCGGGTAGACAGTGGGAACATATTAACCTAGTGTTAAGACACACCGATTCCCGTTAAGACTTCTTTAAGAATATTCCAAGCAATTCGTGTTGAGGCGGAGCTCAATATTTTCATATACTAGCTCTGATAACGACCAGACCGAGGGAATGAAAGTATAAAATATTTCTTTCTCCGAGTGGATATTGAACCCACAATTTCCGCCGTTTACACGGTTCGCACGGTTGTGCCTCCGCGCCACGATGGCCTCTTTTAATGTTTGACAATCAATTTATCGAGGAAGGCTATTAATCTATCTATACTAGTATATGTATATAACAAATATAAATACATTTAAATAACTTACTTTTGACAGTGGGCACTACATAATAATTATTGTGAGTAGATCCTTCCGTCTGTAGCTTCATACCGCGTCGTCTCACACGCAGTACGTCGGAAAATACGAAGCGCATAAATCTATAACAAATCAGAAGTATATTATGATGAAATATTTAATATCTTCATTTCTTAGCGCTGGTTGAGCGAGCGCGACGCGGCAGGGGAACAGCGCGTTGAGTTCTACCACTCAATACACAATGCCTCCCGAATTAGCGGAAAATGGAAAGCGTTTTAATATAATAGCAACGGAGTGTCTTAACACTAGGTCCCACCCTGCCATGTGCGGAATAGGGCGTGAAGCAAAAAAAATCTTTTAGATTAATATTCACTCTTAGCCTGCCCACCAAGATTCATCGCACAGTCAAATCCTATCCCCAATTATTTATTCTCTATCTCTATCATCATCTGTGTCATCCACTCACCGTCTAATAAGGCGTGCCCTGCGCGGAGACAGTCTAACGTCAGCGTCCAGAGCGGGCTCTACTGAAACTCGTACTTCCCCCGAACGAGTGTATACAGGGAACGCGGGTATTTGTAAACTGTGGAAAGATCAACATTTTTAAACTGTTATTTTACATTAGAAAAGAAAAATACCTTTTTTTTTTGGAAAACATATAATTGGAACGCATCGGTATTTGAACTCGTGACCGCGTGTTGTAGCGTTCGGGCAGTGTGCACACAGTGACGCAGACACCGCGTGTAGTGTAGTGTAGTGTAGTGTAGTGTAGTGTAGTGTAGTGTAGTGTAGTGTAGTGTAGTGTAGTGTAGTGTAGTGTAGTGTAGTGTAGTGTAGTGTAGNAGTGTATACAGGGAACGCGGGTATTTGTAAACTGTGGAAAGATCAACATTTTTAAACTGTTATTTCACATTAGAAAAGAAAAATACCTTTTTTTTTGGAAAACATATAATTGTAACGCATCGGTATTTGAACTCGTGCCCGCGTGTTGTAGCGTTCGGGCAGTGCGCACACAGTGACGCGGACACGTGGTGTGTAGTGTAGTGTAGTGTAGTGCAGTGTTGTGCAGTGTTGTGTAGTGTAGTGTAGTGTAGTGTAGTGTAGTGTAGTGTAGTGTAGTGTGTGTCCACTCACCGGAGCGGGCGCTGCGTCGGGGCGCGCGCGGCCATGAGCACGGCGACGGCGTGTCGCGCGTGTTGCGGCGCGTGCAGGCGTCGCCCGCGCGTGTTGTAGCGCTCGGGCAGTGCGCACCACAACGAGGCGGACACCGCGTGTAATACGTTTGTATGTTGTTTCACTGGTGGAGAAAAGAGATACATTCAATTTGTTTTTTGGTTTCTCGTTATATTTTGCATGTAGCCATACCGATGACTACCACACAGAGAGAACCTAGTGTTGAGATAAGCACTCCAGTCCCCGTGCTCGGCATATTTTTTAAGATATTGCGTTTTAGTGCTGGAACTCAACTTATTGTGATTTGTCTACAATAAGGAAATTATAAAAACAATTTAGATATTAGGTGCCCTACATATGAAATTGGCATTTGGTATGGCAGGAACAATAAGTCTAATATTTTTTAATATATTTATTTAATCAAAGTATAAACCATTGCAAACTATGCACTTTTTTAACAATAAAAACAACATCATCAGTTTCAACCGGATACCATAAACAGAACCTAACCAAATTTTCACCAATTGTTTGGTGAAGTGTATCCTTTCTAATAAAAAAAGAATAATCGATTCTTGAACGTGTAATAAGCTTTATGGCTTAAGATCTCATTGATTAAATCTGTACGGATCAGTAATTCTAATGAAACTTATATTTGAGAATGATACATGATAGTAGAATAGATTACACTAGGGTTGCCTAAAAAAATCCTGCCGCCTTTAATTTATGTTTTTCGTAACTCGTTTTTGGAGAAAATTGCACTCATATGTTTTTTATGGGAATCGCACATCATTTGCTCTCAGTCTGCCGCAAGCCCAGGGTTGCCTGGTAGTATACAAATTATGAAGCAACTGTAATAATACCTGCATCTTTAAAAACATTTTGGAGAGAATCTTAGGTTATAAATAGATCTCACGACTCTTTTTCGGAGAAAGAATATTGGATTTATATCTGCAGCACTGACCCATAGCAACATTCCATAAGATAAAATACTATGAAAATAGCTATAGTAGACTCGTCGGGCAGTTTCAACGTCCGTCATTTGTTTTATTTTTTTAATTGCCAACGCGGTAAAATTTATAAAATTATGTGAAAGCAAAGTTTCACTATTTCGAGTGACTGATCAAAATAGTACTTCCCATAGACCTAGAGAGCTGTAATTTGGTACAGGGGTGGGGTTTTTAATGCCCACATAAAAGGAAAACTATTAAATATCAAACATCGAAGATCTAGAGTAACAGGTGCCCCTGATGAGAAACTGTCAGAGCTCAGCCAAGCTATTATAGACATCGAAATTTATTCAGCCTGATAGAAGGGTCCCACACTTATTTTGAAGTATAAAAATTTAAGATCTGGAGTATCTGATGAAGAACCATAAGAGCTCGGCTAAACTATGGGAGTAATGGAAATGTCACCTTAACAAAAGTTATTCAGTGTGATGAAAGGCCCATTCTATTGATGTATATACATATGCGTCTAAAAAGTAATATACCTAATATACCTATCATACCACGCCATGTCTGATTCAGTTATCACTCCTACCTATTCTGATTAAAGTAAAGGTAAAGCAAAGCCAATTCTAAGGCTTCTTACTGCGATTTTTTTATTAATATATAATAGTTAAATTTTATGTGAACATAAAATTTAACTATATACACAAATATTACGTTAGAACCTTAGAATTGGCTTGACTTTACCTAGAGTTTTCATTACCTATTATATATAGCGAAACAAACAACTTCACTTACACTTTCAGTCTTTACTCACTGACTCGGCTCGTTTTTACGGGATGTTTTGATGGGATAAAAGCATTACATATAAATCTAAACCTAGTGTTTAGACACTCCGTTCCCCACTTTCTGCCGGACTCTGGAGGCATTGCGTGTTGAGTGGCAGAACTCAACGCCGCGCTTGTCCTCGACACCAGAGCGAAGAAATGGAAATATAAATTTAAGTAAATATGTCATTTCCTCGAGTGGGGATCGAACCCACAACCAGTCGGTTTTACAGTCACACTTTGTATCCCTGCGCCACGACTATGGCATTATATTATTTTTAATGAAAAAGACTAGGCAACAGACTTCATGGTAATTGATTACCGCCACCCACGACCCCGAACTAAAACTACTTGAGGTGGAGATAGGTGGACTAAAACACATAGAAATGTCAGTAGTATCAGTCCTTTAGACTACTGCTACTACCGACCCAGAAGGCAATATATTATTAAATTCTATACAAAATTAATTAAATTCTATATAAAATCCTTTCACTAATAACTATAAGAGCTAACAACTATTGAAGCTCAATTTAAGTCAAATGTTGAAAGCACTTTAGTTAGACGTACACCTACGTTTATTGGAGATTATGTATTAAATCGATCTAGTTAGATTTCGAACTCTCTCATCCTATTATACTCGCTTTATCGTAACGCTGACAGAAGCTTTTGGCATCGAATATTTGTTGTGTAGTCCAATTTGGAGGAATAAGCGAATAAAAAAAATANGGCACAAAGTGTGACTGTAAAACCGACTGGTTGTGGGTTCGATTCCCACTCGAGGAAATGAAATATTTACTTAAATTTATAATTCCATTTCTTCACTCTGGTGTCGAGGACAAGCGCGGCGTTGAGTTCTACCACTCAACACGCAATGCCTCCAGAGCTCGGCAGAAGGTGTGGAACGGAGTGTCTTAACACTAGGTTCCCTCTGCCTACCCTGCAGTGTGCGGGATACAGCGTGAAGCTGATAGCTATTATTTATTAGGAAATTTTGAAAAAAAAACTATAACTCACCCGTTTATAGTAATATTGTCTCCGTTTCGTGGTTCCTGGTCGAGCACAATCATTTGCATCAGTCGTTTCAGTCAGGTTTATATTATTTTCTAATTCGGCAGCTTTGAAGTTTTCTTTGCCTATACAGTTAAAAAAACTTTAGTGTGTGTGTATATAATTGAGTGTATTCGTGTGTTCTTGACTGCGTGCGCGTGTATTCGAGTCCGTGTGGGTGTAGATGAGTGCGTGTAGGTGCACTTGAGTGCGTGTATTTACTTGAGTACGTGTGTTGTGTAATTGCGTGCGCGTGTACTCAAGTCCGTGTGGATGCACTTGAGTGCGTGTACGTATGCACCTGAGTGCGTAAGCGTGTACTTGAATGTTCACGTGTACGTTTGCTCTTACCAATAGGCATCAACTGATCATCCAATTCTCCAGATTTGTGTAATATTCTGCAAGCTTGCAACGCGACCATACGTCTAGCTAATACTCTGGTAGGCATTGGGTGGCCCTGAAAATATAAATCCAATACAAATAAATCAATTTCACGCTGTATCCCGCACACAGTCGGGTTGGCTGAGGGAACCTAGTGTTAAGACACTCCATTTCCCGTTTTCTCCTAAAATCTGGAAGCATTGTTAAGTGGCGGAACTGAACGCCACGCTTTACCTTGCCACCAAAGCGAAGAAATAAAAATATAAATTGAAATTTGACATTTTCCTGAAGTGGGGATCGAACCCACAACCGTCGCGTTACACCCTGTGCCCCTGTGCCACGCAGGCCTCTATAACGTTATATGTTTCGTTAAATTGCGACGTCAAATTCCAAAACTCAACACGTAATCGTTTGAAATCAGGCAGAAAGTGTAGGATGGGATGTCTTGACACTAATACCATGCCTACCCTACTATATTTAAATTATTTTCCTTTCTACGATCTGGTAAAACAAATCTCGGCGTTAGGTTCCGATACCTAATCTGCAGCATCTGACTATAAACGTGATAATTGTGGATTTATACTACAAGACATACTAAAAGAAATAATCATATTTAAATTATTTTCAATTCTCCGTTCTAATACAACAATGGCGCGGTGTTAAGTTGCGCAATCAATATCAAGCCAATACCAAATATAAACATGTATCTTAAAACATAGAATCTTAGCACTAAATTCTCTCCACCTACACAAAAAACACAAAAACTCACAACGATATTATATTTCACCGGACAATTCAATGGCATTCTCAGTGTACATATATATGCTATCTTTAGTACTCCTTCCCTATCTGGGATTTGAACCTGCTCCATCCACCATTGAGGAGCGAGACGTGTGAACGTGTCTGATGGGAGCTTACCGCAATATCTGAAATTGGAGATTTATTATTATATAACGACGCGTTAAGTTCCACCTTTTAATATGCAATGAATGGGAAATTTGACAAAAAGTGTAGGACAGAGTGTCTTAAAAGTAAACTTTAATGTGAGAAATTTTTGTATAGAACTTGGGCTGCTTGTTATTATTATAAAACGCGACGTTAAGCTCTGCCAATTAAAATGCAATGTATTGAAAATTATGCTGGATAGGAGTGTCTTAACATTTGTTTTTTTTTATTTATCAAATTCAAAATTGAAATTTAAAATATTCTTTATTCAAATAAAATCTTATAAGCACTTTTAAATCGTCGAATGAACATACAACAAAAAAAAAAGCTACCACCGGAAGGCAGTTCTGCTGAGAAGAGCCGGCAAGAAACTCAACTGTTGCTCAATGGTATAATATATAATAATGGTATAATATATAAAGTCAATGGTATAATATATAATTTTATTACATTATCTGGCAGCTATCCTGCATCGCATTCAATAGACATTAATTCCATACATGTTTATCCTCTAAATATTCTTGAACAGTGTAATAAACTTTACTTGTTAGTATTTTTTTAAAGCTACTTTAAATTGTGGTAGTGGCAAACTTACAATACACTGCGGAAGTTTATTATATACACGTATACTCAGACTCATAAAAGATTTATTAACTTTTTGGAGGCGAAGACGTGGCGTAACAAGTTTATCTTTATTTCTCGTTCCTATCGTATGTATATCACGATTTTTACTATGACACTTTATTATACATTTTGCCGGACAAACAGAATATTATAATATTCTGTTTATGTTATATATGTTCTATTAGAATATTATAATATACAAATTGTGAAGCAACTGTAATAATACCTGCATCTTTAAAAACATCTCGCAGAGAATCTCGAGCTCTTAGATTATAAATATATCTCACGGCTCTTTTTTGAAGAATAAATATTGAATTTATATCTGAAGCACTGCCCCATAGCAACATTCCATAAGATAAAATACTATGAAAATAGCTATAGTAGACTCGTCGGGCAGTTTCAACGTCCGTCATTTGTCTTACTTTTTTAATAGCGAACGCGGCAGAGCTGAGTTTATCCGCAAGTGCTTTCAGATGAGTGTTCCACTGGAGTTTGGAATCTATCGTTAAACCTAAGAAAATAGGTGATTCCGGCACATTGAGGGTTTCTCCTTTATTTTCTAGACTAAAATCATGTTATTTAACATTTGGGATCATGCTAAAACATTCTTCGGAAGGGAATCGGGTCTTCAACTCATAATTTTAAAATGTATTTTTTTATTTAAAAAATTAAGAAATTATATAACAGAGCGCGGCACTGAATTCCGCCACACAACACGAAAAGTCTTAGAAATCAGGCGAAACGGAGTGTCTGAACACTAGGTTCCTCTACCTAGACTAGTAGGGTAATTGGAGAATGCGAGATATAGCGTGAAACTAAAAAAATGATACATACCTATTAATAAGCGCTATTGCCGAATTCAAATCGACACTAGCAACAGTATCATCGGTCTTCTTATCATTTAATTTATATTCAAACTTGAAATCCTTACATCTATTATCCATATTTGTATCTTTTATTTCATCGTTTTCTCTAAAATCGAGTATTTTCTGACATTCTTTTTCTTTGTCTATGTTTTCATTTTTTTCACTGATTTCATTTTTCCTATCAACGATATTACTTTCTTTTATTTCACCTATTTCTGTCTCACCGTTCTCTTTATTTATGTGTATTTCTTTCATTTCTTCAATGATTGAATTAACATAATTTATTTTATCTTTGGTATCTTTATTACTTAAACCGATTGTACTTACATTTTTAACATCGATAATGACTCGATTTGTATCGATTTTATCTTCTAAATCTAAATTACTATTTATATTTTCTTGTTCTTTGTCTGTTTTTGTATTAGAAATTGATTCAAGAGGTATATACGGTTTTACAATAAAAGCTACACTATCAGCATGATTTTCTTCTTCTTGTGGTGGTTCAAATTGTATGCCACATCCACATTTCCTTGTTATTATCTGTGTTAAAGTTAAACATAATTTATTGAAATAAAAAAAGAAGCAGGAACACAGGCGTGCCACTATGAACCCGACGGTTATAGGTTCGATTCTCACTCGAGGAAATTAAATATTCAATATTTTCATTTTTTCGCTCTTGTAACCAAGCAAAGCGCGGCGTTGATTTCCGCCAATCAGCAATTAATGCTCAAGAACTCGGCGGTAAGTGGAGGACGGAAGTGAATGAATGGGGAACGGTTCCCTCTGCCTACTCTGCTGTGTGCACGATTCAGTGTGAAGCTGATTAGATTTTTAGAACTTTCTTAAATTTAATTATTATCTTCGGAGAGACACCATTACGAGGCCACGACATATCGGCCGTACTGTAAAGGCACTATACTCTACATAGATATAGATAATAAAAATAAACTTACCTGATCTAATTCCTTATATATAGCTAAATTGTGTACTAACATCCGACTGTCAGTGTCGGCCGTGGTCAGCAGCGCCACTGAGGCGCGCGGGGCTCTCGCGCGACCTCTGCAGAGACCGTGCGACCGATACCTGAGGGGAGCGGGCCCAAACACACACACACTTTAGAAATACAGGAATATAGCATGGTAATGGCAAAAATATATTATTATACAATATTTAATATTTTAAATATTGTATAAGTCTGCGCCAGTCGTGGCGCAGCGGCACGAAGTGTAACTGTAAAGTCGACTGGTTGTGGGTTCGATCCCCACACGAGGAGATGCCTCCAGAATTCGGCAGAAAGTGGGGAACAGTGTCTTAACACTAGGTTCCCTCTGCCTACCCTGCTGTATGCGGGATACAGCGTGAAGCTGATTTTTATTTAATATTTTAAAATGAAATAACCTAAGTATAAAATGTCAGTATCTTTCTATTTTGCTGAAATCTGACAATGATAACTTTCATTCAACATCACTTTCATTTAAGCTTCTTGAAAGGTGCGAATTCAAATCTAAGCTACGCCAATTTATTTTTTAAATCTTACAACTAAGTAATTAATCAGTAATTTAACATAGTGCATAATTTAAATTCTTATTTATTAAGATAATTAATAAAAAAGTACTCACGACGGCGGCACGTCCCATCTGACGACCAAATTGCATCTCGGCAAATCTATGCCTTCTTCTAGAACCGATGTGGCTAGGAGTAAATTACATTCGTGCATGCGGAACCTGAAATATTAAAAAAAATACTATTAAAAAATATACAAAATTAAATACTTTTTAATGACTCGGATGTTAGCTACATCCGCATTAAAGTTAGTAAACTTATTTTTTTTACTCAAATCGTCTGATTGTAAGCGTTATAGGTTGTCTCGTTTCGATATCCACTAGATGAAATGAATTGTGTTTTATTTCTTCGCTCTGATAGTAAAAACAAGCGAAAATTAAAGTGTTAAGACACTACCCTTCTCACTTTCCGAATTTACCGAGTGTGCCGAGAATTTTGGAGGCATTTCTTGTTGAGTGGAGAAACTCAAGTCAACTAATAAATATTTCATTTCCTCAAATGGAAATCGAACCCACAACCTGTCGCGTTTACAGTCACACGGTTGTGCCCTTGCGTCACAACTGGCCTCGAATACTTACTTCTTCAATACCTCCTCCTGTTTCTTGCCCTCCTTTTGGTTGTCCTTGTCTACACCGTCCTCGCTCGCGCAGTACTGCGCGCACAGATGCGAGAGGGACGGACGACTACGCGACATGTCCTAGAAAAAATATATTTTCTTTATATTAAGTAAGTAAATAATCCAAATTATACAAATTGTTTACATATATTGTAGCCTATGTGTAACTGTGATGTATAAGCTGTATTACCGTAAAGTTTCATCAAAACCCGTTAACTAATTTCTGCGTGTAAGTGGAACAAACACCCACACTCACAAACTTTTACATTTATAATATTATAGAATAAAATATGTATATAGATAAAATATACTAGCTGCCCATCCACAGCTTGGCATGCTTGAATTATACCTTTTTGTAGCCTTGCGAAAATGGGGGGCTAGATACTTGCACGTGCTAAACGCTGTTTCTCTCGCGTAAGCCTGTGACCTCTTTTATCATACTTCACATCTTACAATAGGACACGGGATTGCATTGAATTTAAATAAATAATTTTGATTCTTCACTTGAATTCGATCAATCAACTGACGGAATGAGTTTACACATTTTTTTATCCTGTTAATGAAATATACAAAAGAGGATAAAATGAAACTCACCACAATAACCATAAACATAATTTTCGCCATCAAAGCCTCTTTCAAAAAGACAATTCCACATAAAGAATCAGGATTTTGTTGTAATTGCTGCATTTTAGCAACATTTCCCCTAGGAGCGCGCCTGCCTCTCGTCCTGTGACCTCTTTTGCCATACTTCACCTCTACCGCTTTATCACTAACAATTTTGACACTAACGCGCTTGTCACTATCAATTATCACAGTATCATCATCTAAATCTTTTAAATTTGCTTGATACATATTAACTTTATCTTCTATCTTATTACCTAACGTTATAAAATCGCAATTTTCTATTTCGTTTAATAATTGTTTTGTTTTGGTTTTTATGTCAGCTTTAGTTTTAATATCAGTTATATCACTTATAGCTGTAGTATTATCATTATTTTCATTATCATTAACTTCATCAATTTTGTCATTAAGAGCGTCATCATTTTCATCGACTTTCTTATTACCAACATGATTATTAGCATTCTTAGTATTATCTATATTATTTTTGGCATCAATATGGCTATCCGGTTGAAATTGCTCCAATATTTCGGCGAATCTTAAAATTTTTGGCGTTGAAAAATTTTCTATTTTGTCCCAATCGGAATCGAATTTTGAAAATGCTAAGTCCGCATAGCACCTAATCTTAACGAACACTGTGGTACAAAGACATAGGAGCAGAAAATGTCTCTCGTATGGAATTTTAATTTTTAATTTTTCTAGTTTAGCTAGGAGCGAGAAAGCGGCTTTATCTGCAGCATAGGGACCTATGGAAAAAAATATAAGATTTATTTTTAATGGTATAAACAAAGT
Organism: Heliconius hermathena; assembly: GCA_013403705.1. Classification (NCBI taxonomy): domain Eukaryota; kingdom Metazoa; phylum Arthropoda; class Insecta; order Lepidoptera; family Nymphalidae; genus Heliconius; species Heliconius hermathena. Next base: position 437,823 of record JAAIXJ010000140.1, read on the forward strand.
AGCAACTAAATCCATATTCACTTTTATTTTCAGCAGATTCTAAAGAAAAAATTGGTTATACGAAAGATAAAGTTGCGCTTTATCGATCCATACGTAAATATTTTTCAATGTAAATATTTAGTTGCTATCTAGTCGCAACCATTGTAAAAAAAAGAAATATAACAATTATAGAACTTTTTTTAATCTTTTACTTAAAATCGTAGATAAGAAAGGCTTAGTGATATGAACACTCAATCCGAGTAACAAACAGTTACAGTAGTCCTAAAGTTGAATAATTTTTCTAAAATAATCTATTTTTGAGTTTTATGATCACGTTAAAAAAAATTGAAATTATTTTCAAATATATACAAGCAAACCATTAACATTATATTAGCAAACCATTAACACTCACCCAATTGTTCTAAAACATATAAGAATTCCTTAAATATCTGTCTTGGATCTATACAAGGATCAGGGATATTCTTAAATTCTTCATACAATTCTTCTCCGTAAATTTCCGTTGGATCGTATCTGTTGAAATTTTATTAAATGTGTTCAGCTTCAAATTTTTTTTTATAAATTCAAATTCAGCATTTTGAATTTCAAATTCATTATTTGTATAGAAGGCTAAGAAAAGCCAAATAATAATACAAAATATCATTTAATAATGTTAATTTTTGAAGCCTGAAAACACAAAGTAGTTCAATCCCCAAGCGGGGTAACAAAATATGTCATATTTTTATTTTCTCTGATAATGAAGCTAAAGCGCAGAGTTAAGTTCCGCCACTCAACACGCAATGCCTCGAGAATTCGGCGGTGTCTGGAAAAAATAAAAACACTTACCTATGCTCATTAATGAAATCCAAAGCATCATTAATGGTATCTTTCATATACTTTTCCAATTCAATGTAATGTTCTGACAGGTTTAGTATAGAAGTGCGAGGTTTATATTCTATAATCACTTCTTTTGGTTTTATTGTTGATGGAGATAGTCTGAAAACAAAGAAATAGAAAAACTTAGCGACACATTTGCCCTTTTATTTTGTCTAAGAAACATTCGTGCTGTCGTTGTCATCTGATTTGCATTTCATTAGAATTAGTGAGAGTTGATCCTGGAAGCATTGTGTGAAGCTAGACGCGTCCAAGTGTGTCAAAAAGTATAAGTCAAATTGATTATTTGTAAGTCAACAGTATAATTGTTGACAATCTTAAATCTGTATAAAGTAAACTACAAAAATAAATGAGTAACGGTTTTAACATCACCGATTTTGGGATATTTTCCTTTACTTGTACTGTAATTTATTACTTCTTGCCAAATTTCATAATTCTACATTTTCAGGATCACTTAAACTGGCAATCACTACAAAAATTAAATAAGACATCGTACTACGTATACGTATACTAAATACGCATTTTTTAACATCTTTTGCCCTTGATATTAGTGTTAAATCTAGTACTCTTTCCGAAATTCATAGTTTGCCGAAAACTAATCTCCCTGCTTTTACCTTTTCTTCTATCAGTAATAATGATACCAAGAAAACCATTCTAGCTATCTCCTCTAAAGCAGTAGGGTCGGACGACATCAGCCGTGCTATGATTACCCTTATTTTAGATATCCTTGTTCCTGTAATAACTCACATTATCAATTTTTCTTTATCCTCTAGTCAGTTTCCCGTGATGTGGCGTATGGCATTTGTTCTCCCACTCCCTAAAATATCTAATCCTACGCTACCGTCACATTTTCGTCCTATTTCAATCCTCCCTTTCCTCTCCAAAATTCTAGAATCCACTGTTTACCAACAAATCTCTAGTCACTTCTCTAAATGCAACCTATTAAATCCATTACAGTCCGGATTTAGAACTGGTCACAGCACTACTACTGCTTTATTGAGAGTTACTGAAGACATTAGGTCTGCAATGGAAAATAAACATTTAACTGTGCTTATTTTAATAGATTTCAGTAATGCATTCAATGCAGTAGACCACGATCTTCTTATTGCACTCTTATCCTATGCTAATGTCTCCAACACAGCTTTACAATGGTTTTCGTCTTATCTTCAGGGGCGTCAGCAGTCGGTTCGTGTGGGCCAGACCTTTTCTGACTGGCATGATGTGACAGCTGGTGTCCCTCAAGGCGGTATTCTTTCTCCTCTTCTTTTCTCAATATTCATTAACTCCATCACTTCCATTTTAACCACTCGATACCATCTTTATGCTGACGACTTGCAGCTTTATGAACATGCTAGTGTAGATAATATTGTTGGTGTGATTAATTCCCTTAACAATAATCTCCGTAATATTTCGGTCTGGTCGTGCAAATACGGAATACGTGTTAATCCTGACAAATGTCAAGCTATAATTATTGGCAGCTCGCGACAACTATCTAAGCTCGATCACAGCAAACTGCCCAACATAACTTACAACGGCACAACCATCAACTTTACCACCACTGTAAAAGACTTAGGTATTATAATTGATGACAAATTAACTTGGAGCAATTATGTTGCAGAGATATCCCGCAAAGTTTACGCTTCCTTGCACTCCATGATGCGTCTAAAGAACTTTCTACCTATGCAGACTAAACTACAGTTGGTTAACACCTTGCTGCTTCCTATTGTTGATTACGGTGATGCTTGCTGTTTGGATTTGAACAAAGATCTATTAAACAAACTTGAGCGGATACTCAACACTTGTATACGCTTTGTTTATGGCCTCCGCAAGTATGACCGTATATCATCCTGTAGGAGGCAGCTTGGCTGGCTTTCCGTAGTTGATTGCAGGAGGTCTAGAGTTCTTTGTCTACTTTACTCCATCCTTTTCGATCCCCAGTCTCCCACATACCTATCTTCCGATTTTGCATTCCTTTCCTCTTTCCATAATAGATCCTTACGTTCCCAATCCAATCTTATGCTGGCCACTCCCCGTCATACTTCAGGGTTCATGTCTGACTCTTTTGCAGTCGCCGGAGTCAGGCTATGGAACGAATTACCCGAGCTCATAAGAAGAGCTCCCTCTCGTGAGGTATTCAAGCGCCGGGTAAAAGAGCATTTTTTAAAAAAATAGTATAAATATATAATATTCATCTATTTAATTTATTATATAATTATTTGTATATATTGGTATGGTATATATATATGTATATGGTTTTTTTTTTTTTGTAGTTTATTTAGAATATCGATATTATATTATCATAATTATATTTTTTTATTATATATTATATTACTTGTATAATTATGTATTTATAGGATATTAATGTATGTATATGTAGGTATATTTTACTTCTGCACACCTACAGACTTATTCTCACACATGACAAGGTTGGCTGGTAGAGAATGCTATTTAGCGTTAAGCCCGCCTTTTGTACATTTTTCTTTTTTGTAATTTGTGCAATAAAGTATATATAAATAAATAAATAAATACTTAAATATAAAACCATCTCTTACCGTTTCCCACCATCAATGTCCTCGGCCAAATCCATTTCGCAGCACAACGCCTTTTCCAATTCTTCAATTTTCCACTCCAACTTTTCGTACATTTCAAAATCATCCACATTGCTGTAAACACCAAAATCACTCTTCAACACTTTTCCTATTTCATTATTAACACTATTCCCAGTTTCATTAACTTCATTAGTTTCATTATTTTCATTAACTTCACAAGTTTCATTGTCATCATCTTCATTTTTATCATTACAGTCTTTTATTTCTCCATTTATATTTTTATTATTAGCCTCTTTTTGTTTGTCTGTTTGTTCGTCTTTGGGCGCAGTAAATAATGGATAGGTTAATGCCAAAATTTTAGGCCTCTCATTTTCTTCATATTTTTTATAAAGATTCATTATCTGAAACATAATTTTACATTAGTAAATGCGTCAGTTGTGGGTTCGATTTATACTCAGTGGAATAAATTATTTTATTGCCTCGCTCTGGTAACGTTAAATAGAGCGCGGCATTGCGCGCGTAACATTTCGACAGTTGGACGTTGGGTAGGGAAAGGAGTGCCTTAATTCAATACATTCTTTGTATACATATTATTTTTGACAAATAATCAAATCAGCTTCACGCTGTATCCCGCACACAGCAGGGTAGGCAGAGGGAACCTAGTGTTAAGACACTCCGTTCCCCACTTTCTGCCGAATTCTGGAGGCATTGCGTGTTGAGTGGCAGAACTCAACGCCGCGCTTTACCTCGAGACCAGAGCGAAGTAATGGAAATATAAATTTAAGTAAATATTTCATCTCATCGAGTGGGGATCGAATCCACAACCAGTCGGTTTTAGTCACACTTTGTGACTTTGCTGCGCCACGACTGGCCAAACGATATATTCAACTTGACAAATAATATATTCAACATTTAACTGTTTTTTTATTACTTGCATAATTATGATTATAGCTGTATCTTTTTTTATAAGGTACAGTAAAGTCTCGGAGTCGTGGCCGCTCTGTATGTGGCGTAGTTCGATTTTAAGATTTTTCTTTCTTGTGGTTCAGTTCAGAAAGACAAACTTCAGGGTGGCCATGATTCATTGACCATACTGTATTATTATCTTAACATAATATGCCCTGTGTTTTCTATTAGATTTTTCTATATTGTTATGTTATATTATATTTGCTATTTAATAATAATGACTGAATTAGAATTTTATAAGAAGAACCCAAAAAAATATTATAAGAATGGAAATATTTGTCACTACTTTTTATTTTTACTTACATATTGTAAATTTTCATCTTTGAATATTAAATGACAACTGTCTATAATTAATATGTTCAGATTTGGTATTTTTAATATATCCTTTTCTAAAATCATCTTGAACACTTCTGATGTACAGACTAGGACCTGGAAAATATAGGTACAATATTTATTAATAGTTGAATTATTATTAAGAAAAAATATTTTCAATAAGGCTTTTATACAATTAAAAGTATTTAAGTATTTAAATTTATGTATTTAACTTTATTTGATTATATATAAACAAATGAAACAGAAGCCATCTTGACAGATGCGTTTGACGCGTTTGACTGTAAATGTGACCACTGTGGGTTCGATTATCACTCTGGGGGATGAAATATTTAATATTTTCATTTTCTTGCTTTGGCAACAAGGCAAAGTGAGGGAATTCGACGAAAAAAAGTGGGGAAAGGCAATGGCCAAATATGAAGAGAATGTCATAACACTAGGTGTTTAGGTTCCCTCTGCCTTCCCTGCTATGTGAGGGATGCAGCATGAAAAAAATATATATTTTCCCACTGGAGTGATAGAAGCCTCAAGGCAGTAAGTGAATGATGAAGTGTCTCAACACTAGGTTCCCTCTGCCTACTCTGCTATATGCGGACTACAATGTGAAACTGAACAAAATGCCCAAACCTCTTTATATTCCAATTCCTCCTTCCAATCACTCACATCATTATATAACTTAGCCTTTAAAATAGCTAAGTCAGTTAAAATTGTCAGTTCGTGGGCCACACAGTCAATTCTCGATGATCGAGTTATAAATATTGATCTTTGACTTCCTGATGAGAGGTGGCTGAAATTATTTATGAAATATTTGTTAAAGTGTTATTCATATTTATAGGAAAAGAAAATATTTAGAAAAGTATAAAAGGATTAATTTGGGTTAGCAGAAATAATAAAAAAAGACAAGGCAACAAAATTATTTTAATGTTTCATAATTTTATTCTGCATCATGCTTTATCATAGCAGGGTAGGCAGAAGGAACCTGAGAAACTAGTGTTAAGATACTCTGCTCCCATTAAGATACTTCTGTTTCCCATTATCCACCAAATTTGGAAGCATTATGTGTTGAGTGGCGGAAATCAATGCTGCACTTTGCCTTTTTCCCTGTGCGAGGAAATAAAAATATTAAATATTTAATTTCCTTAAGTGGGAATTGAACCCACAACCTATCTCGTTTACAGTCTATCCTATTACTACAGTGCTAACATATGCCCAGCATCTGAGTTGCTATCGAAACCAACATTAAATTTAAAGTAATTTTACTAGTGCCACCTATGCAGTATTTTCTAGACATTAATAGTGCTAGACGAGCTAAGATATCGCTGTTATCTGCTATCTTGCTTGTACTTATATTACACACAATTTAATTCTGATCTATTCCTATTCAATTTCTTGATTGAAAGTAATTGTTTAATTTAAAATTATAATTTTTAATGATGTTTGTCTTCCATCAAACTTTATGCTCTCCCATTATGACATGGGCTTTCCTTAGGCCTTCTAAAGGCCTATAGGAAAGGTCTATAGGAATTCCAATAATTGAGACAAAGAATTACATTGACAGTATACATACCCTCGTATATTATAAGCATGTTCAATTAAAACACTTGTGGATATAAAGGCAGTGTGTTCAGTCACTAAAATATTTTTAGAACCAGAGTGAGCCGCTAACCGGGCCCCACCCTCAGCTGCCGTAAATCTAGTACAAGAGGACTCCATTGCTGAAATTATTAATAATTATGATAATAGCAGGTTGGAGGTTGTTACAATAATATTAATTACAATAATATTAAATATATAGCAGGATGACCAATGGGGACACAGCAGTGTAAAAATATTCCTTTTCCCACTTCCTGTCCAATTTTTAATACATTGGGTATCAATTAATGGAACACAACACAGCACTTTGTCACAATACTAGAGCAAGGAGAGTAAAAATAGTTTGTTTTCTGGAGTGGGAATCAAACCCACAACTGTCGCTTTTTGCAGTTCTGTAGCTACTGAATCCCACTGAACTTTAACAATAGATATCAAACTTACAATAACATTGCACATTTCACTTTTTCTCAATAAGATAGCACAAGTTAGAAGACATTAATATCATACAGTATTTTAGTCACTTATAGTGACTTCACTTACAGTGACTTCACTTACAGTGACTTCACTTACAGTGACTAAAATACAAGAAACGAATGTGTTTTATTATTTATACGAAATATTTACATTACAGAAAATCAGTTTCCAAGAAAAAATGTAACCAGATTGTCCACTGTTATTACACGATATATAGATATGATTTATAGTTTTTATGAAAGTAGATAAGATAAATTATCATACCTGAATATTATCCTTAAGTTTAAACAAGCTCTTACATTAAAAAACACTTAAAGCACATTACTTAAGCACGATTTATTAACATAATTTAAATATCACACAAAAATTGAAATGGCTACGTTAAAATGTAAGTTTATTGAATGTACATTTTATAATAGTCGTAATATTGTAAAATATTTAAATTTCAATACGTATTTTTTATATTATTCGAGAAAAACACGAGAAATGCTAGAAATAAAAAACAAGATTGTAGACCTCGTCAGTTCGATGACATTTACGCGTTTGACGTTTTGATTTTGCATTATAAATTATTGTCTTTATTGTTTCGGTAAAATAAAAGATAATATGAAAATCTAACTTAATTTATAAATCTACACATCATTTCATCTTAAGGCAAGTTGTGGCGCAAAGGCACAAGCATGCCACTGTAAATACCAAGCTAATAATATGTCACTTTCTTGAGTGAGAAGGGTTCGGTTCTCACTCAAGGAAGTGAAATATTTTATTTTCCTTGTTGTGAAAACGAGGAGAAGCGCGGCGTTGAATTCCGCCTCTCAACAGAATTCACAGGATACAGCGTGTGAAGCTTTAAAAATATATTTTATTTGTTATAATTTAGAAATATTCTTTATGTGTTGAAAATGTTTAAATTATTGACGGTATTATTGGTCTTACTGGTCAAAAGCGTTTCGTTGTAATGCTACTCCTCCTAGACCATTAAACGTACATCTCTGAAATTTTGCAGGTACGTTGTGGTTGACACCGTGATGCCAGCGAAGTAGTTTGATGATAATTGTAATTGTAGTTTTTGAGTAAATAATCAAAGGTGTCCGGTGGAGTTAAGCTGTGGAACGTTTTGAAATTCACGCGCGCATATTGAACTTTGACTAACCTAACCCAGCGCGTGCGGACAAAACTGAAAATATCACAAAATTTTGCGTAATATAGATTCGCTTAGCTCCACCCGTCGCGCACAACTTGTCCGCCACAAGCTCCTATATATGAATCTCCTATGTATCCATAGTTTATGATAAGTACGAAAAAAATATGTGTGTACAACACAATGGAATTCATGTAATATTAGCAATAGAATATTAAATTAAGTACATAAGCTTTTAGCTTTGTAAGTTCGGTATTTCCCCTACTCATGGCAACAATGTTATATAGACCGCTATGGTGAAATAAAAAAATCTATGTCCACAGTATCTCGATAATCGACATAACATCGATACTCAGAGATTAATAAATTAAAATAAGTATATATTTGTTGCTGTAACAAATGATAAGCGTGTTTTGTAATAATTTCAAAGACTTAGATTAAATTAAAGACTTAAAAAAATTGAGATAAAGATCCAAAATCTATGTCCCAAATACAAGAAGTAGAAAACAAGATTTACAAAATCTCAGTGTTTCTTAATTACAAAGTAACATTTAATTTAACGACCTTATAAAGTTGTATTAAATAATCATGGTTTTCAAATATTACATATATTTCCTTATATAGATATAATATACAACTGAAAAAATTCAAAAATAAATCATGGCATTCTTTATTTGTCTTTCTTGAGCATTACATGATTTTGTGCTAAAGACGAAACTATGCTCATGAAATTACAAACATATAATAATTACTTATTATGTTACAAGTACCTATATCATAATTATAAGCAAATCTAAATCAGTCAAGTGCAAAATTACAAAAAAATATATATTAAAACGAGAAATTTAGAACGTAGTACGTACGTAGAACAATCTTGAATATCTTTTGTATTCTAGCAATTTATTATATTTGCTTCAAAATCTGAAAAATGAGGAAAAAGACGAGAAAGAAGTAATTACCTTGTTAATTAATACTAATGAAATAGGTCCAAAGTCACGAATTGTACTAAAAACCGTTAACATTTAAAGATAAAAAAACATAAGTAAATAAGAAATATTTATTATACAGTAAGGACTACATAAAAATATTACTTTTATAAATTATATTAAGCAAGCTTATGAGTTAAACTGATTCTATATAAATATTTAAAATTATTGAAGTTTTTTAATATCTTTATTATAGCTAGATAATTCTAATGTCTTTAAATTATCAATAAAAATATACCTACTTATTATTATTATTACATAAATAAAAAACTTCACTTAAATATTTAAATTTCAATATATTAAAAGTGAAATACAATTGATGTCTGTACAATCGAAATCTTATGCTATCTCGATTAAAAAAATCTTTGACATTAGTCTGTATATAAATAAATATTGAAAGAAGGTCAGATCGCGTTTGATGTAGTCAATACACGATTTGGAAGCTCTGTGTTTAAATTCTTTTTTCCATTGTTATCAATAGCATTTCATGTTAATTTTTGTTTCATAATTATTAATATTAGTTTTTAGTGTATTGTAAATAATATTTGTGGTAAGTTGTTAATTATTTTCTTATATTATATTTTTTTCCTTATGTGTCATTTTTGACAGGAGGAATGGATGTTAGGCCAGAACCGGATCCGCCTGATCCGGGCGAAATTTTTTACACTCCAGATTCTGATCTCCCTTCTCCGAATTCATGTTCCCGTAAACGCCACAGTATAAACCAAAATTCANATATAGCGTTTGTTTGTTTGTTTTAGTGTTTGATCCAGTACATCCACCACCTTATCTATAATTCATAATATCACTCAAAATTTACTGCTTCATATCATTCGTGTTTTTTCTACTATACGTGACACTGGCAGATTATTTTGCGCCTGTCATCGCAAAATCAAGCCATTAATTAAAAAAAAAAAATAAAAAATAAATAAATATTTTGAAACTAAGGACCACGTATATGATAATGATAGTATTATATATTTTTAAATGAATAAAATTTACATATTTCATGTTAAATTCTACTTAATTGCTGTTTTAAATTTGAAGGAAGGTAAATTATTAATTTTATATGTTAAAATTTAGTTCAAAGATAATTATAATCTACTCTTGTTCAATACTATCTTTTATAAGTAATATTTTACTAACAATTAATAACAATAATTACTTTAAACCAATACAATTATTATTCTAATATAATAAATCACAAGTAACTAAAGTAGAAATTAACTTAGAAATGTGTATCGAAAAAAATTTAATAATTGAAAACTATTCTTGTTAACTATTAACTAATCTCATCAATAACATTACAAAATCACAAATTTGATTACAATTATTATTTTAAGAAGCATAAGAATAAGGAATGTTAAGTATTTATACTAATAGGTAATTCTAATTTACATTGTTAGTAAATAGTACTTGTGCCTCTTGCTTAAATACTGCAGAATATTCTTTTAAAACAATGGCATGAACATACATTTCATCGCAAAATATATTAAAACAATGGATGGTCGAAATAACTACTCGTTGTGACACATTACACATTCTAAATTTGGGAGGTAACTCTGATCGCAGACAATGTGATGTGACCTTATTTGACAAATGCATATCAAACCAATAATACCTGTTTAACTAAACAAAGTATTCAACTGTATAGTATTAGTGTAAATTAGAATGTCTGGACCTATCTATTTTTGTTATTAATAAGTTATTTTTAACATGAGAAAAGTAAAAAAATAAATTATAATAATAAAATTCAAAGCGAAATTAATTTTATTCAAAATGAAAAAATAATAAACAAAAATTCAAAGTGAAATAATTTTATTCGAAATAAAAAGTTATATGGTTCTTTTTTAACATCAAATGATTTACTGCCGCTTCACTAAATTTAAGACTTTAGACCTGAGAACTTTGCAAAATTTATGCCTTAAACCTGTGAATAACTAGTGCAATAAACTCAACTAGACTTTTGTTTTTTTAATCAATTATTACTGATTTACAATTATTTAACAGTGACAATGATACTTTTGAGAATAACCCATTGTTACCAGAGCAAGGAAATGAAAATATTAAATATTTAATTTCCCTGAGTGTTAATCCAATCTACAACTAGCATTTACAGTCGCACACTTGTGCCTCTGTGCCACATAGATTGATAAAATTATAAAAAAAAACATTTATAATTAAAATATAATGTGTAACATGTTTAAAGTATTGTTCTGCACTAAGGGTGGAACATTATGACATCTTTTTAAATATATTTATCATGAATTCCAAAAATTTTAATAATTATATAGTATGATCGAAACGTTCCATCTAATAATGAATAAAAATAAAAATGTTTTTTTAAAAGTACGTGAATTAATTATTTTCTTTGAGTGAAAAATTAAAAAGATACTTTTAAGTTGTATGTAAAATATATTAAGACAAAACATCCCCTCCTGGAAAATATTCCTATGTTATTAACTTCACGCATCTGCATATCGTAGGATAGGGTAGCTCTGCTGTCATTCCGCGTATTGATTGGCGGAACTCAAAATCGCGTATTATCTTAACAGGGCCGCTTGAGGCCGGTCGTGGCGCAGCGGCACGAGGTGTGACTGCAAACTCGACTGGTTGTGGGTTCGATCCCCCCTCGAGGAGATGAAATATTTACTTAAATTTATATTTCCATTTCTTCGCTCTGGTGTCGAGGTTAAGCGCGGCGTTGAGTTCTGCCACTCAACACGCAATGCCTCCAGAATTCGGCAGAAAGTGGGGAACGGAGTGTCTTAACACTAGGTTCCCTCTGCCTACCCTGCTGTGTGCGGGATACAGCGTGAAGCTAATTTATTTATTTTATTTTTTTTTATCTTAACAGGGAAATCCATGCCACAACCATCCTGTACAATCTAACACTTCTGCACCACAATAGCTTTAAGATTTTCAATATTGTATATTAACTATTATATTTTCAATTGCAATTGTATCATTTTCTTTACTTTACAGATGAGCAATATAGAAAATCTTTCCACCGCTTTCAAGCATATTAATATATATGAAATTTTGGAGCCCCAAAAAGTTCATAACGTCCAAGTAGGTACTTTAATTGATATAAGTGACGACAAATCTAAACCAAATGAAGAATTGATAGGTTCGTTCATAGATAAAGTGACCAAACCTAAATTTGATATATTAGATGTGTTCGAAAATATATATGTAACACCGCAACATCTTGAACCTCAAAATAAGAAAGATTTAGATCGAGACATTTTCGTAAGAGAAGATTCATCCTATGATGAAGTCGATTCTATGTATGAAAATGCATGTGCGAATATACAAACAAAGCTAAATAAGGCACCCGATACAAACCTAGATAGTAAGACTACACAATTTTCATTTCCAAAATTGCATCGTTTTGATGATAAATCAAAATGTAACGATATAGACGATATATTTCAACCGAAAGCAAAATTAAATGAAAATATTAATAAAATATCAGCTCCTTTCAATGATTCATTACATAATGCAATTACAGTTGATAGGGATCAAAATATTAGTTTTGATACAAGCGACCTAAAGACTATACAACTCCAAAATTTTATTATTTCTACAAAAGAAAATAAAGAGGCAAATAGTTATCTATTTACACCATCCAATGCGAAAAGTGGAGATCTAAAAGATGATTTTATAATACCAAAAGTAATGCCGAAAAAGCAAGAAGACTTAACTTTCTCAAACAAAAGTGTGCAACAGTTTATGCAATCACAAAGTTTGATGTCTTCAAAAGAAATAAAAGATTCAAATAATTGTTTATCTGCGTTATATAATACAAAAATTGGTGAAGAATTTTCACAACCTATAATAAATTTATTGAAAAGTGAAAATATTGAAAAGTGTGCAATTGCTAGTGAAGTACCTACTGTTAATAAAAAACCAATTCACAAAATCGAAAAACCATTATTAGAAGGTAAAAAAGAAGACACCAATACTCTCTTTTTCAAGAGTTTAAAAGATTTTTTAAACCAACCGCCCCATGATTTAAAAACAACTGATATTAACAAAGGTAGTGCATCTATGGTACCCAAGGCAAAAGTATGCGCATTTGCAACATGCAAAAGTATAACTGTACACACACCACAGAATTTAGTTGAGAAGGACAATTATCTAATAAATTTATATCAATATAATATAAAATGTTCTTTAATAGACAAAAATAAGATGATAAAATCATTCAATCATCCACCGATACCAGTGTTACAAACTATTAAACTGGATAAGAAACTTTTTGCCAAACGCATTATAAACACTGAAAGTGAAAGGATTAGATATACTAAAGGTCCTGATATTTATGAAAAATCGTTGATATTACCACAAATAATGGGACGTTTGATGGTAAAAAACAAAAATAAAGCAGCAAAGAAGAATGTTATTCGAAAATTTATCCTAGATTGTCAAAATAATGAAGAAACTGAAGAAACATTCGTAATGCCTGAACTTCTGACAGAAATAATCATAAAAAATTGTAACAAAGAAAGGCTAAAAGCTCTGCAAGTTAGAAAAGCGTTTGATGAATTTATTAAATTGGGGAAGATTTAAAAAATACGAGTAAAGAGAACATAGTGTCAAGTCATATTAACAAAGTAGGAAAACAATTTGGATTTTCTGATATTTTTTAAATATGCAATTGGGTTTATATTGGTGCATTGGGACATCGTCTGAATGTAAGTTCGATTTCCATTTAGGAGAATGAATTACTTTTTTTACAAGACTCGGTGGTTGAGTTCCGCCACTCAACACGAAATGTCTTAAAAATAAGGCGGTGCATTGGTAACGGAGTGTCTTAATACCCTGTGCTTGCCCTGCTATATACGTTATACAGCGTGAAGCTGAAAAAAAGGGCATAAATGAAGAATACAATTTTCATTTATATGCATAAAATTGCTAAAATCTAAACTGCGACATATCAAAAGCGAATAAAACTTTATAGAGTAAGGAATTAGGAAGTTTCATGATATCAACATATTTCTATTTAACGTTATAAACGTGTGACGTCACATTGCCCTAAACAAGATGTTTGCATTGGGATAAAATAATATTTATTAGATTTTTTCAGTATTCTTCCATATTTATTTCCAGTGAACGTCCATAGGGTAGTAAATAAAATATACTGATCGCAATATATAATAATGGAATTTGAAGTTTAAGAACTAAAGAGTTAGTTCGTGCTGTGACTTCTGGCGATGTGACGTTGCATTTATCGCAATAAACGAAACTTAGGAGTTTTTTTCACACTATTATAACGTTCTTTCAATTTAAATAAATAGAAAACGATATTAACTTCCTCGTTCACATTTATTTACTTTTTACTGAATGTGAGGTTTAAAAAAACGGGTTTAAATTTATACTTAAAAACTATGAAATAAAAATTGAACCAGTTCTTCTTGAATTAAAAGTAAAAATGATTTAGTCTATTTATAATAACTATAATTCGATACTAAAATTAAAAAAGGTGAAGAGTTTGTGTGGTCGAACGCGCTAATCTCAGGAAATGCTGGTTCGAATTCAAAAATTCTGTTGGGTAAGATAAAGTTGGTAATGTTGGATAGTCCTTTTTTAAAGGCAGTCACAATAATCCGTTCGAACGTCGATGTAACCCACTGTACCACTGTGACCCACTGTAGGTCATGTGTCGTTAATAACGAGTACTAACTTTAATTTGAAAAGGCGGGCGAAGCCACCATTGAAACGAAGAAATATAGATATGCCTAAATATAAGGCTTTAAAGATTGATATTAATGTTTAAGATCATTTTTTAATAGAATATATTTACAATGAAAGTGACGTAACTCAAAATTTGTGAATAAACTCAAAACTTCTTACAGAGAGGCAATGTGAACAATTTTTGGACATTATAATTCTATACAACATTTTAAGTTTTTGGGAATATTAGTTGAGTTTAAGTCATTCCAAGTTCATTTGGATAGTATATCTAAACTCGTGACAATTAAGCTATAAGTACGTATCGGCCGAAAGAACGTTTTTTTTTATTTTTATTTAGTCGATGTATTTTTGTGGACGCGGTGGACTTCTCGGGGCAGTGTATTCCTTGTTTTGCTAAGATAAACCTTACGATGAGTTCCGCTTTAACACGCAAATTACGTTGGAACTAGATATACTCGAAATCGCTCTTTTTTATTTATTTAAGAATGTCTTCGTGAAACGGAAGTGTCTTAATGGGAACGGAGTGCCTTAATGCTAGGGTTCCCTCTGCCTACCCTGCTATGTGTGGTATACACAGTGAAGATAAGAAAAAGACATTGCGTATATAATGGCAAAATTTTACGCTGCGTTTTGCCTGGACCATAGTCGTAATTTTTCCAATACGCCACTGTAGAGGCAATCAATCATCAGCTCACGCTGTATCCCACACACAGTAGAGTAGGCACAGTAGGGGAGGGAACCTAGTATTCCCCACTTTCCGCCGACTTACGGAGACATTGTGTGATGTGTGGCGGAATTCGACGCTTTGCCTCGAGTCCAGAGCGAAGAAATGAAAATAGTGGGGATAGAACCCACAACCAGTCGTGTTTATAGTCACACACTTGGGGCCCTGCGCCACGAATGGTCTCGAAACAATGGCATCTAAATTCAGTAGTCGCGGATTCAAATCCTGTTTTGTTATTTTTATATATTTTTTCAAGTCCGTAGATTTCATTACTAGTTACGTTAAAAAATTATCAAAAATGTAAATAAATATGCTTTTGTTAAAATTTTATACAAAATTTAAACCTATCAAATGCTGTCTTTTAATTAAATTTTTAAATATCTGTAATCTTAAATGTGTGAATAGCATTTTCAAATATTATTATATAAATGTAGAGGCCCGTGACCGAGGACGCGACGGCTGTGGGTTCAATTTCCACTCGTGGCAATGAATTATTTTTATTTCCTCGCTCTGGTAACAAGACATAGCGCGGTGTTATGTTTCACAACACGCAATGAATCTAAAATTTGGAATTGGCGTGAGGAGAAGATGTGTGAGGAACGGAGTGTCTTAACATTAAATTCCCTCTGTTCTTGGTGCTTTCTGGGAAAAGAAGCTGCTTGTTAGATTATAAAGCATTTACAATTATTTTTAGCTTTAAACAATGTAATTTACGTCATATGATATTGTGATATTTAATCTGTATTAAACTAATTTTTAATTTTAAACTAATTTTTAGTATCCTATTATGTACGAATACTCGTATATTAGGTATATGTATCATGCTCAGACAATTGCATTGAACTTTTGTAAAATTATAAAAGAGATTAGAGCGTAGGCCCAAAATTGTAAGGCTGCAATTTAAACATCAGCTTCACGCTGTATACCGTACACAGCAGGGCAGGCAGAGGGAACTTAGTGTTGTTATACTCCGTTCCCCACTTACTGCCGAATTTTGGAGGCATTGCGTGTTGAGTGGTGGAACTCTACGCTGCGATTTGCCTCGACACCAGAGTGTAGAAATGGAAATATAAATTTAAATAAATATTTCATTTCCTCGAGTTGGGATCGAATCCACAATCAGTCGCGATTACAGTCACAGTTTGTGCCCCTACGCCACGACTAGCTTCACTGTAATTTAAAGTTTTTTAAAACACCAGATTTTTAAATCATAAATTCACAAACGCCCGTACAGGTTACCTGATGGTAAGTGACCACCGCGTTACGTCTGAGGAGCTACAGGTGCGATGCCGGCCTTTAACGTGGAGATGGACGCGCTTTTCGAAAGTACTCATGTCGTATCGACTTGAAAACATTGCCGCAGGTCGACCATTCCACAGTTTCGTGGCGCGTGGGGAATGAAATTCATATAAAACCGCATATTAGTGGAGTGCCACGTATCCAGATGGTGTGGATGGAACTTGTGTTTGTGACGTACTGTGCGGCTAGAAAAAACGATGGCAGGTCAAACAGTTCTCCAGAACATTCCCATTGATACATGCGGTAGAGAAAACACAGCGAGAAGACATCTCTATGCAAAGCCAAAGTGTGAAGCCTTCCACAAATTATTGGGTCTCCAACGTTTCGAATGGCTCTACGATGTATGCGATCAAATTGTTCAACCTGATACTGGGGTTCTTTGAGGCCTTGCTTTCCAGATTATCGGGGTACTGTCATTCAAAACGCTAATGCCCAATATTCTGATACTGGGCGTGGCTTTAAGATGACTGCTCTCGAAAACTGGTGACACGACATACAGGGTTTTCTTAGTGGTTAACGCGCAAACTTGTGTCTTCTGGGTGTTGAATTGAATCATATCAGCCTTTCACCCCTAAGGAAACATTCCCGAGTACGTTAGAGTCGTCTAACGTACTCGGGAACGTACTCGTGTCACTGATATGCAGAAGAAACAGCGTAAGGGACAGCACGCAGCTTTGAGAAATGTAATCGGAGCAAAAATCCTCGAGAGCGGGCTAGATGCTGTGCCCAGTGAGAAAGCTAACAATCTACTTGCATAAATTCTTGCCCGTCGCGGTATAGTATTTAGGCGTGAGAAAACGGGCTCTTTCTAACAGTCTAGGACATCTTTCTTATGGCCCAGCTTTAGTCGCTCATCGCTCAAGCCGCACCAACATCTGGGGAAGCAGGGATCTCACCTGCCTGTCAGCCTGACCGATGAAGTTCAAGATGCATAGCTCATTCTTTCCGCTCCCTCCATTCCCAGTCTTATGCCTACAGTCATAGACGGAGTTCCGATCCATACGATCGGAGAGCATAGCCCTGAAACCGCTGCTCCACTCCCTCCACGGGCGCTGAGAGAAGAATTCCGCCTTTTGATGGCACTAGAAAATACACGGCCACGAGGATTCGTAGCAAAAATAAAAAAAACCTTAATTAGAGAAGAATCAGTAGTTTCAATAACATTTTTAGTACGCAACATCCGAGCAAACATTGTTTTTCAATTTAGTATGCTTATTAAGTATTCTCTCTATCTCTTGTCAGTAGGTAGGTACTGAAAGTAAATGGTTACGTTTGCAACGCTTAGATTAGTGCATGCAACGTCGTTGTCTTGTCTATGATTATATATTATTTGTAGGTAATATGTACCAGTGGAGTAGCTATCGCAGGGCAAAATGGTGATATGCACTTGTCTGGGTGCCCACGTTTAAGGATTTAGAAGTGCCTACGTTTAAGATCTTATAAACATGAACAACGGGCTTCAACTAATAAAAAATTGCACTTCATAAATATAAATTAAAACAGTTGGTTATTTTGATTTCCTCGCCTTAGTAACAAGAAAAAGCGCAGCGTTGAGTTCTGCTACTCAACTTGCAACTTCGGAGGAAAGTAGGAAACGGAACACTAGGTTCCCAGGAATACATCGTGAAGCTAAAGCTTCTAAGTGAAGCTAAGTTTACTTAGGGCAACGAATGGTTAATAGCCTGTCTGTGTGGCTTAAATTGCATACAAGATTTTCGTGATGAAAAATAAAATATAAATAAAATCATTTCATGTTGAACATTCATGATATGATATTCTTAAAAGAAGAGTGATGTAACTGTAAATATTTAAAACTAGATTTTCCTAAAATATGGCTATAAAAACCTGTTTTAAAATACGTCATTCATCTACAAATAATGAATATTTGATTTAGCTCTCTTTTATTTTATAAGTAGATATAAGAACATAAAATGCAGTATATTTTATTTACCTAATAAGAATAAACAATACAATCTAGGTTAACATACAACCAAAGTCATACTTACGAAATTTCCTTATTTTCATTTATTTTATAAGCATCACTATAATACTTTACTTTATTATGAAATAAATTTAAATAAAACATTAAACAATATTAAAACTATAATGATACTTTTGATAAAACCGAGATTTCCATTTCCATAGACAACTGTAAACTAATGGGGATTCCCAAAAACTTTAGGTTGCGTTCAATAAGCATCTTTGTTATCAAAATATTCATGTAATGCTATACATATGTATTTATAAAATGTATTACGATAAGTTTTGAGCCCATTGTGTAAAGAATAAAGTGTCTGATTATACGATGGTTGTGGGTTCAATTTTTATTCGAGGAAATGTGTTAAATACTTGAACTTTCAATAGATATTAAAAATAAATATGTATAAACTTGATAAAGTTGAGAACGCAGTGTCTTGGCATTCATTCATGTTCACTTTCGTTACAATAGACGTATTCTCGACTTTCGTTGTGGGCGACGACGTCTAATCTCACATGCGATTATGTGAGCAAATCAAATAGAAATCAGAGTGAAATTCTAATATATCGTATTGTAATATGTTTTTTATTTTTATTGTACGTAATATTTATCAGGCCAGTCGTGGTGCAGAGGCACTTTACTCTCTAAAACTGATCATAAATCATAATCCAGTGGATTATGATCAGGATTATATGACGGTCAGTCTTCAATTCTGTGCGTGCTTTTGTTGGGTCGATAGTTAACAACGTGTAAAGATGCATTCCCCTGACGCCGCACTTGCAGCT
>JAAIXJ010001869.1:0-83021 GCA_013403705.1 Heliconius hermathena
TAAAAAAAAAAAAAAAAAAAAAAATAGAATAATACAATTTAATATATATTATGGTACTGTGCAGTTGAAAGTGGATCGGAAGAAATGCCGGCGGCTACAGATCCCAATGCTGAGCAAAAGGAACGTCTGATAGCTTCCGTGAAGAAAGAAGTTAAACAGTTGATGGAAGAGGTACCTAATCATGTTTTGGCTTTTGTTTAGGGAACTAGCTCTTTTCATTTTTACATGTAATATTCAATGACACAAAATAATTTTATATTAATAAAATAATTTATTGAATGAGGCCAGTCATAGCGCAGGGGCACAGGTGTGTGTCTATAAACGCAACTGGTTGTGGGTTCGATTCTCATTCGAGAGTTAAATATTTATTTAAATTTATATTAGTTCTGGTGTCGAGACCCACTACTCAATAAGAGGTTTTCACAAGTTTTATTGGCAAATATATATTTTTTTTATAAATCTAATAAATATTAATATTAAGTTAAGAACATATTAAATGTATGTAAATAAATAAAACATACAATTTATTTCTTCTATAAAGAAAATAACGAAGTTTTCCTTAATAAAGTTTATTCTCACATCAAAGTAACTTAAATTTCTTTTGAGATAAAAACTTTGTCTTTGGTTGAAAGCCTGTGTTTTGCAGCATTTAACAAGATATAATTTCCCTCTTGAGGAAAAACTTTACGGAACTCATTAAAATAAACCTGGATATAACGACCGTACGTTTGATAATTCAATTTTGAATGAAACTAAGTAAAGAAAACATAAATTGTATGTAAATCATTTATATTTTTATCAGCTTCACGCTGTATCCCGCACACAGCAGGGTAGGCAGAGGGAACCTAGTGTTATAATACTCCTTTCCCCACTTGCTGCCGAATTCTGGAGAAACTGCGTGTTGAGTGGTAGAACTCAACACCGCGCTTTGTCTCGACACCAAAGCGAAAAATGGAAATATAAATATAAGTAAATATTTCATCTCCTCAAGCGGGGATCGAACCCACAACCAGTCGATTTTACAGTCACACTTTGTGGTACTGCGCCACGACTGGCCTCAAAAAAGTAAATCAATTATATTTTTTATATTTTCCTTTTTTCCATTTTCATTGTAAAATTGAATTCATCTTTCAAATATTTTTATACTATGGTAATTTGAGCAAAAGCCCGATTTATATAAAATCTATTGTCTTTGCTACATTATTTATGAATTTTAAATATATATTCGGCGTTAAGTTCTGCCACTCAACACGCAATGCCTCCAGAATTCGGCAGAAAGTGGGGAACGGAGTGTCTTAACACTAGGTTCCCTCTGCCTACCCTGCAGTGTGCGGGATACATGAAGCTGAGAATTATATATTTGTAACAGGTTACTTGGTTACTGCAGTATTTTTTCACGATAATTTCAAAATATAATAGAATTCAGTTTTGTGGTATTGGAAATAAAAGATTTTTGAGGGTAGTTGGCAGTCATGAACTATCTTAGTTTGTAAAAGTTGTCACATAATTGATTTAAATATAAATGACTACTTAAGCAGTTTTGTATTAGGTTATTAGTGCCCAATATAAAATATATAAATAAAAAAAATAAATCAGCTTCACGCTGTATCCCGCTCACAGCAGGGTACGCAGAGGGAACATAGTGTTAAGACACTCCATTCCCCACTTTCCGCCGAGTTCTGGATGCATTGCGTGTTGAGTGGCGGAACTCAGCGCCGTGCTTTGCCTCGGCACCAGAGCAAAGAAATGAAGATATAAATATAAATAAATATTTCACCTCCTCGAGTGGTGATCGAACCCACAACCAGTCGATTTTACAGTCACACTTTGTGCCCCTATGCCACGAGTGGCCTCAATATATATAATACATAAATCTCTACAGGCTGTTACACGAAAATTCGTTCACGAAGAAAGCGGCGGGGTGACTGCCCTATGCGGTGCAGTGGAAGCCTGTCTCGGTCAAGGGTTGAGAAGGCGTGCTCTTGGCCTTTTCAAGACGAGCTCCACCACCGCTCTTTTGCACAAAATTGCTAAGGTAAGTGCATTTAGTAATATTTTTCACATAATATCTTTTTCACTGTCGATCTTATTTCACTATTATTATTATTTATGCTTTTGGTGTATAGAAAAGTTTATTATTTTCTTGAACGACTCTTTACGCTTGTAATACAGTATCTACTAACAAAACAGCACGGTACGGTCTAATACTGCCATGGCCTTTTAGGCCATTTTCTGAAATTTGTACCGGACCTTATAAAATACATTTCCAGAGAGTTGCAATTAAATGAAAGCTAAAAATATATATGCGGCATTGAGTTCTGCCACTCAACACGCAATGCCTCCAGAATTCGGCAGTAAATGGGGAACGGAGTGTCTTAACACTAGGTTCCCTCTGCCTACCCTGCTGTGTGCGAGATACAGCTTGAAACTGATTGATTAAGAATATATATATCAACAATAATGTTTGAGGTCAGTCGTGGCGCAGTGGCACAAAGTGTGACTGTAAACCGACTGGTTGTGGGTTCGATCCCCACTCGAGGAGATGAAATATTTACTTAAATTTATATTTCCATTTCTTCGCTCTGGTGTCGAGGCAAAGCGCGGCGTTGAGTTCTGCCACTCAACACGCAATGCCTCCAGAATTCGGCAGAAAGTGGGGAACGGAGTGTCTTAACACTAGGTTCCCTCTGCCTACCCTGCTGTGTGCGGGATACAGCGTAAAGCTAAAAAAAACAATGTCACAACATTGTCTACTTCTCTATAAAGAATTGAACTGACCACTTGACTAATAAATTTTTCATATTCAGTTTACGCTATAGGATATTATTTTTTAAAGCTCTCGGAACTTTTTATATTTGTATCGTAACTATTTTCGGCCTGAAAAATATTTCAAACTGGAAACATAGAATATTCTAGTATATTTTGTTTAAAAGCTCTCTGAGCTTTTTATGTTACTATTTTCGGTCTGAAAAATATTTCAAATGAAACTGGAAAATGGAAAAATATAATCAGAGATTTTCTAAATCGACTTATGGAACTTGAAATCGATATGTAAAAGGATAAAACATTCACAATTAATGAGATCATGAGATAGACCGAAATTTAATGTAGGTACTTATCGAAAGTGTTACTTTAAATAAATCAGCTTCACGCCGTATCCCGCACACAGCAGGGTAGGCAGAGGGAACCTAGTGTTGAGATACTCCGTTCCCCACTTTCTGCCGAATTCTGGAGGCATTGCGTGTTGAGTGGCAGAACTCAATGCCGCGCTTTGCCTCGACACCAGAGCGAAGAAATGTAAATATAAATTTTTCTGAACTTTTGACTGGGTAAACCGAATTTTTTGATTATTCTTTTTTTGAAAGCTAGAGCTTCTCGTGTGTGTGTCCCGTGTTCCAAAAAGATATGGCCGTTTATATCGCAAAAAATACGTGTTTCGACACTATAAAGGGAATCAAAATTCATAGGACACTTTCGGTTGACCTGAAATTTGGCAGCTAGCTATGAGTAGTACTTGTTCACAAAAAAATCAGAGAACTATACTATTTGTAGTTAAATCCCAAAAAATAATAACCTTAAATAACAAAAAAATCGTATTTCGACACTACAAAGGGAATCAAAATTAATAGGGTAGGTACGTCTGGCTAACCTAGAATTATGAAATTTGGCAGCTAGAATCAACAGGTAATACTATTATAGTTCAGGAAAAAATCTGATAACTATCCATTTGTGGTTAATATAAAAATAATAGCCTTAAAAGAGGGACGAAATTTTGTATTATAGCCGCCACTTCAAATGAGGTATCAGGGAAGGGTTATGACTAAGCTAAGCCTGAATTTCAGAAAAAGCTCGAGCTTTCCGACTCGCGCTTGTCCGGTTTTTTTATTGGCAAGGATATACTTCAAGGGTAGTTTGGGGTATTATGGGATCCGGTAAAGTCGGTTTTCTTTTTGTTAAAATTATAATTATATTTCAAATAAAAAAAATAAATGAAGAATCTCGTACACGTGTGCATTTAATGTACGAATAAAAAGATAAAAACTACATACAGGTTTTTACACGAGCTGGGTTCTATTCAACTTACAATTCAATTTACCTGCTGTTTAAAACTGAAACTCTTGTTCGAAATTTTAAAATTAGTTTAAATTTCCAATAATTTTACGTAGTATTAAAAATGTTGATCTTAATTGAGGCTGTCGTTTGGCAAGGGTTGGATGGTGTGGGTTCGATTCCCACTCGGGGAAATGAAATATTTAATATTATAATTTCCTGGAAAATGAAATGGGGAAGGGATTTCCAGATTGCCTCTGTCTACTAGTAGACCTTAAAAAATATCTAAACTTACAAGTTCGCTTCCAGTAAATTTCCATACATTTTCGTACCCTTTATACCGAATTCTGGAGGCATCGTGTTTAGTGGTGGAACTAAATGCCGCGCTTAACTAGTTACCACAGCAAGGAAATGAAAATATTAAATATTTAATTTCCTCGAGTGGAAATTGAACCTACAATCGGAACCCCTGCGCAACTACTGGCCTCTAGATAATAATTGTAAGCAGAAATATCAAGATTTCGATAAATCATTTCTTTCAAAGGAAAAATACGTAGTAATTTTTGTATATAGATACCATATTATGACGCAAAGGGTTTGAGTGCGGGATAAACTAAGCTTACGCCAAATTTAGTTCCGAAGCTTTTTGGGTCTGGGATTATTTATTGAGGCGAACGATAATATATTAAATGGAATGTTACGTAACGTTTCAAATCGGTATATAAACTTATATTACATACACTGCTTTTGTGTATGTTACTTTACGATTAATTAGTTTTATATTTTATTCCGCTATAGCAGGGTAGGTGCTAGACAAGATTTACCGTTTTCCGTGGACATCGAATTTACAACTATAGAATATGAATTTTTGAATCAGAATCAGATTACAGAGTACGCACAGAAAACCAAGTATACATCTGTTTTCAAGACATTGCGTGTTGAGTGGCGACTCAGCGCCGCGCTTTGTCTTGTTACTAAA
Source organism: Heliconius hermathena (assembly GCA_013403705.1). NCBI lineage: Eukaryota > Metazoa > Arthropoda > Insecta > Lepidoptera > Nymphalidae > Heliconius > Heliconius hermathena. Next base: position 5,030 of record JAAIXJ010001869.1, read on the forward strand.
GCGAGGAAGTGATAATAATTAATATCCCCGGCTGGGAATGGAACCCACGACCGTTGCTTTTACAGATACACGCTGTAACATTGCGCTATGACAGCCTCGATCAATAAATTAAATTTACTGACTGATTACATGACTTATAGATAAAAATAAATAAAATAAATCAGCTTCACGCTGTATCCCGCACACAGAGGGTAGGCAGAGGGAACCTAGTGTAAGGCACTCCGTTCCCCACTTTCTGCCGAATTCTGGAGGCATTGCGTGTTAAGTGGCAGAACTCAACGCCGCGCTTTGCCTCGACACCAGAGGGAAGAAATGGAAATATAAATTTAAGTAAATATTTCATCTCCTCGAGTGGGGATTGAACCCACAACCAGTCGGTTTTCCAGTCACACTTTGTGCCGCTGCGCCACGACTGGCCTCAAATGACTTATAGATTACTCTCATATATTACGCTATTACAGCCTCTTCGATAATTTTTATCTCCACTTTCTTATCTTTGCTGCGTTACTTGAAAATGGTTAAATATCAAGTCTTATCCGTTTTTCATTTTGTATACTTTTGTATTTTTTTAAAGATATTTAGTATCGGGTAAGCAAAAACCATCTATATGTATGTATATTAATTGTGAATTGTGCATAGAATAAATAAATCTAATGCTATGTAATATCTTATACAGAGTGTTTTTGTCAGCACCACTTAAAATGAAACAACAGTTTTAACTACTCAGTGCAAGCCTAATATAATTTAAAAAAAAATCCCCAAAAATGAAGAAGTTATTTTTTTCAAACAAAATAAATAATTAAATTATCGTTGTAATATAAAACGCCATTTGTCAAGAACGATACATGTACACATAAACCTATCAAAGGAAAACCGCCGCATACGCCTCATTTCGAAATCGAGTCGTAGGTATTGACGGCAAAGTTCAAAGCTGTTTAACCTTTAGTAGTATTTTTGTAGTAGTATGTGTTTACGTTATTGGTATCTATGCGTATCTGCGTCACGCGGAATACAGGTATGGATAAACAACGTGAAATGGAAAAAATCCTACGTCTAAACTGTGGAGGTATCTTGATTAATTTCTTTAGGTGTGGGCTTAAAATATTTTACCTTATATGATGTTCTCTGTATAATGTTCCTCTTTCTTGTTTAACCTCTAGCTTGTTTAATTTGTGAAACATTTAATAAGGGATCGTCAACCTTAATATTTCGTTTTTCTGCTTCTCGCTGTATCCCACATATAGCAGGATAGGCAGAGGGAACCTAGTGTTAAGATACTCTTGTTGAGCGGCGGGGCTAAACGCCGCGCTGTTTGCCTTGGTACCAGAGCGAGAAATGATAATATTAATAAATAATCATTCATTCCCCCGAGTGGGAATCGAACCCACAAATGTCGAGTTACAGTCACACTTACACTGCTACAAGTGCGCCATGACGACTTTACCTTATTCATAAAATTAAAATAAATCAGCTTCACGCTGTATCCCGCACACAGTAGGGTAGGCAGAGGGAACCTAGTGTTAAGACACTCCGTTCCCCACTTTCTGCCGAATTCTGGAGACATTGCGTGTTGAGTGGCAGAACTCAATGCCGCGCTTAGTCTCGACAACAGAGCGAAGAAATGGAAATATAAATTTAAGTAAATATTTCATCTCGAGTGGGGATCGAACCCACAACCAGTCGATTTTACAGTCACACTTCGTGCCGCTGCGCCACGATTGGCTTCAACCCTTACATTATTCATCGTCTAATTTATATTGATTTTGTTCAGATAAAGGTGTCAGTTTATGAAGGTCATTTAAACAAGGAGATAAATATAGGCAGTTCACAAAAGGAAGATTACCTAAATCTTTTGTTAACAGATTCAATTACACTAATGTGTCGGTAGCATACTTTTGTGCACGAACGGACAGTCTCAAAATCTAAATAAATCTAAATAATAAAATAATGTTTATTCTAAACCACTTTTTAATATATAAATGTTTTTTTTTTATAATTTTCTACATTTTTTTAGGGAAATAATCTGATATTTTAAGAAGGTGACCTAATATCAATAAGAATTTAGAGGCCAGTCCTGGCGCAGGTACACAAAGTTGTGGATTCGAATTCCTCTCGAGGAAATGAAATATTATTATATTTTCATTTCTTCCATCTGGTTGAGAGAAATGAGATTGTTCCCGTTTAGTTCCGCCACTTAGCACGCAAGCAAGTACGCTCCAGAATTCAGCGGAAAATGTGTTCAATATTTGAAGGTGGAGTGGAACGTCTTATTAGGTTTCATCTTCCTATCCTGCTGTGTGCGGGATACGGCGTGAAAAAAAATATTAATGGAATATATTATATTATATATAAACACATGCACTAAAAGCTTTATACATTCTCGTGTAACTAGTTTTCCTCTTTATTCGATACATGTAGGTCAACGTAGTAATATTTGCACATTGTCGATTTCGCCGATATCGCGACATCGACATGACCTTTTTATTAATTTTCGGTATACTACTAAAATATATTTATACTAGATACTATCGAAATTTTCTAATAGATATGTAATAAAAAAATTATCAGCGTTAAGAGACTCCGTTCGTATCGTAGATATGTATATCTTATAAAAAGAAAAAAATATAATAATTAATTTTATTAAAAGCGTAAAAAGATAATAATTATTATATATATAATAAAAAAAATAGTAGATTTTAATAATAAAACCGTAAAGAGGCCAGTCGGTGCACAGGGGCACAAGTGTGTGATTGTAAACCCGACTGTTTGTAGGTTCGATTCCCACTCATTGAAATGAAATATTTATTAAAATTTACATTTTTATTTGTTCGATCTGGTGTGGTCTACGCACGGCGTCGAGTTTCACCACTCAACACGGAACGCCTCCAGAATTCGGCGGAAAATTGACAACGTAGTGTCTTAACACTAGGTTCCTTCTGCCTACCCTGCTGTGTGCGGAATACACCGTGAAGCTGATATTCTTTTCTTTTTAAACCGTAAATGTAATTAAAATTTTATCAATATATGTATAATAGAATAATGATGTCATACTCTGAGGCCAGTCGTGGCGCAGGGGCACAAAGTCGATCCCCACTCGAGGAGATGAAATATTTATTTATTAATATAATATATATTTATTTATATATTCATTTTCTTCGCTCTGGTGTCGAGGGGAAAGCGCAGCGTTGAGTTCCGCCACTCAACACGCAATGTCTCCAGAATTCGGCAGAAAGTGGGGAACAGAGTATCTTAACACTAGGTTCCCTCTGCCTACCCTGCTGAAAAAAATGTCATACTCTAATGAGTTTCTAAAGCTACATACGAGTGACTGTGTTGCAATAAGTTTACAGTATCCAATGTATCCGTTTATATGTCTTTGTACTCGTACGTACGAGCTGGTAAAATCGATGCCGCCGATGGCTACGTCCGTATGTTGTCATTTCTATAAATGTTTTGTTTTATATTAAAATTTTAAGCTTACAAAATTAAGAATTGTCAATTATAAATGTATTTCCATCTAGTTCAGGATCAATTTATCTGTGTTTGTATACGGTGGTTGTGGGTTCTAATCCAAAGCAAAGTAATGCTTATATCTATTTAAAATGTTTTCGCCTTTTTGATTTGATCCATAGTAAGCGTTAGGTTAAGCAATCTACGTACATCTATGTATACGTTGTGTACTTATAAATAGATGAATATAATTTTTTTTTGTCTTAAAATCAGATCAACGAAATGAAAATATTGAATTTAAATTTCCAGGCCAAATATTTAATTGAGGCCAGTCGTGGCGCAGGGGCACAAAGTGTGACTGTAAAATCGACTGGTTGTGGGTTCGATCCCCGCTCGAGGAGATGAAATATTTACTTAAATTTATATTTCCATTTCTTCGCTCTGGTGTCGAGGACAAGCGCGGCGTTGAGTTCTGCCACTCAACACGAATTCGGCATGAGAAACAGAGTGTCTTAACACTAGGTTCCCTCTGCCTACCCTGCAGTGTGCGGGATATAGCGTGAAGCTGATTTTTTTTAATTAAACATCTCGTATATCTATAATATACGTACATTAAATATTAACTTTGCCAGTGTCTACCTAAAGCATCGTCGGATATGGATAAACACAAATGTATGATCACGATACAAACCACATTACTACGTGTTGACTTTGTAAAGTGTGTCGGGGTTGATAGGTTTGTTGACTTTTGCCAATGTGAAAGTGGAATGAGAATAAAAAAATCTATTCATTTATCTTTTTCTTTTGTACGAAAATTCAGACGGTAAAGTGTCAAAAGTGAAAATGACAAATTTCTTTTATCGCTATATTGATTTCGAGTATATAAACATTTAAAAACGCATTAACAACGTTTTCTTTTTAAATAATAAAAGAATAACATTAAACCCTTCTGAGTAGTTTAAAAAAGAGCAATAAAAATATGAGCGTTTTTTCATTTTTGATACCATAGGGACCATCGCAATTTTTTCCAACTAAAATTTTATCCTTAAACCCAAACGTAGCTAGCTGACCTAATTCCGTCTTTTATTTCTTTATACAGAGAACATTTACCTACTTGTACGTTATAGTTTGTTGTGTTGATGCTCTATTGTATTATATGAACACATGCGGCCCGCCCGCGGCTTCGCCCGCTTAAGCTACATGATTATTGATCTAATAAACAGAAATGACTGATTTTCATTACTTTAATCTGTAATATTCTAAGATAATTTTTTTACTACTTTGATTGTTTTGAATTAAAAAATACGACCAATGTTGATATTTGATATTTATAAAAATGTACATAAAGCTAATTATTTATTATACGTATATTAGGACCTTGAATAAGTTGCTGCTGTTTTTTGAAAGATGGCGTTGCGGCACTGTGCATGGAATTTCGTACGGTAACGAATCACCAAAGTAGTACTATATGTAACCTCAAATTATAGTAGAATAGTGTTTACTACAGTGTCAACTACATATTTATTTTCCCTTGGTGAAAATGTGTACTTTTGTGCCAAATAAAGTGTTTTTGCGGGGAATTTTATTGCACTGCTTTATTCAGAAAAAATCTGCAGCAGAAGCACACAGAATTCTCGTTGAGACAATGCTTTGTCGAATACAACGTGCAGAGACTGGTTTAGGCGCTTCAAAAGTAATGATTTTGACCTTGAAGACAAAGAGCGTTCTGGAGCACCGACAAAATTTGAAGACAGAATTGGAGGCATTGCTTGAAGAAGATCCATGTCAGACGTTAGTAGAGCTCGGGAAAACGTTACAAGTAGATGCGTCAACAGTTTCAAAACGTTTAAAAGCGTTAGGAATGATCCAAAAGCAAGGGCATTGGGTGCCGTATGAGTTGAAGCCGAGAGACGTAGAACGACGTTTTCTCATGTGTGAATTGTTGCTTCAACGGCAAAAGAGAAAAGGTTTTCTGCACCGTATCGTCACTGGGGATGAAAAGTGGATTCACTACGACAATCCAAAGCGAAAAAAATCGTGGGGCATGCCGGGTCACGCATCAACATCGTCGCCAAAACCAAATATCCATGGTTCTAAGCTTCTTCTCTGCATTTGGTGGGATCAGCAGGGCGTAATTTATTATGAGCTGCTTAAACCTAATGAAACTATCACGGGAGCTCGCTATCGACTTCAGTTGATGCGTTTGAGTCGCGCTCTGAAAGAAAAGCGGCCACTATACGAGCAGAGACACGACAAAGTGATTTTATTACTTGATAATGCTCGGCCACACCAGTGGCAAAACCAGTCAAAACTTACCTGGAAACACTTCAATGGGAAGTTCTACCCTACCCGCTGTATTCACTGGGGTTCATAGCTCCCTCCGATTACCACTTGTTTCGGTCGATGACGCACGGTTTAAGCGAACAGCGCTTCCATTCTTTTGAAGAAGCCGAAAAATGGCTTGATTCCTGGATAGCCTCGAAAGATGAGTCGTTTTTCCGACGGAGGATTCAATTGCTACCAGAGAGATGGGAGAAAGTGGTCTCTAATGATGGACAATACTTTGAGTAATGTCATTGTAAGCATTATATTTTAAATGATTAAAAAAAAACAGCGATAACTTATTCAATGACCTAATATATTTTTGTAATATTACGTTCTTTTTACCTATGTTATGTATGTCTCATCATAATTTTAAAACTCTGTTAAATGTGCTGATGTCAGTGTATAATGTAATTTACTCTTTCAGACAGCCTTAAGTGTTAAATTATTGATTTGAAGGATTCATAATATTCTTTGTAAAATAACTGTAATGACTGCATATTAACTCCTGTACAGCTTTTAAATTAGTTACATATATTATTAGCTAAATGTACAATTGATAAATATGTAGTTATTACAGTGTACACGTAGATAACTTAACTAACTTAACTGTTATGATAAGGTAATCTCCATTAACAATTCAATTTTTTTTACTTTATTGTATAAAATATTGTATAATACTGCTTCAAAAATATATATTTTTATCAACAGTCATATAAACAAGACGTTTCGAATGTCATTCTTTAGCCAGGAATCTTATCAGCGCGATTGCTATATAGCATTCGCAGGCAAACTAATGCCTTGAGTTCATTGAAATGCCGATATTTTTTTTAATGAATTTTGATGAAACAAACTTTAAATGTTAAGTTGGGTTAAAACAAAGCAATTGGTAAAACTTTTAAGTAAATCGGTTCCGTACTTTCAGAGAAAAATGTGACCATACAAATAGACAGACAGACAGACAAGAAATTAAAAAAAAATATTTTTGCTTTCTATTATTCTTTTTAAGTGTCCCTCTATCCATTTCAGTCAAAATTACTAAATGTACAGACAAAATATTTTTACTGTTTTATTATATATAGAGATGAATAAATATATGAGGCCAGTCGTGGCGCAGGGGCATAAAGTGTGACTGTAAAACCGACTGGCTGCGGGTTCGATCCCTACTCGAGTGAAATTAGTTAAATTTATATTTTAATTCTTTGCTTTAGTGTCGAGGCTAAGCATGGCGTTGAGTTCCGTCACTCAACACGCAATGCCTCCAGGATTCGGCGGAAAGTGGACGACGGAGTGTCTTAACACTAAGTTCCCTCTGCCTACCCTGCTTAATTTAGAACGACCACTTCTCTCGCTCGTTCTAGGGCTACACACAATTCAGGAGGATACACAAAAGTGCATAGGACTGTGGCAAAAATTAAAGACAATATAAATAATTAATTGGCAAACACTATTTTTTAATATTGCTACTGTGCAAAAATTAAAATCATTGCAAATGAAAATATAATAAGATAAAATATCATAGCGTAATCGTATTAAATAATTTTAAAATATTTAAAGTGTAAAAAAAATCAAATATATAAAACTTGAGGCCAGTTGTGGCGCAGGGGCAGTATGTGTCTAAAAGAGGTGTCGAGGTAAAAGTGCGGCGTTGAGTTCCGCCGCTCAACATGTAACGTCTCCAGAATTCGGCGGCAAATGGGGAGCGGAGTGTCTTAACGCTGGGTTCTATCTGCCTACCCTGCTGTGCTGTGTGGGATATAGCGTGAAGCTGATTTTTATTATTTAAAGTATAATGGAACAGCCCCATAGATTTCACCAGGGCCTGGCGTGCTGTCTGTACAAATACTATAGTATGTACAATATCAAAATCTTCGCGTTCGTACGTCTGGAGGGAATATGTGATTTAATAATAAATAGAAGGCAAGTATTTCATAGACGAGTCCCAATTCCCAAATCACTAAGAAATAGGGAAATGGTTTACCTATTTCTAAAGCTTAATTAAAAAATAAATATCTACACTGTGGATGTACCGTTTACAGGGTCTCTTAAAATTTTTTTGACCATCAGGTCAAATTATAGGTTTTGAACTCCAAATTCATACTTTTACGCACCGAAGAACACGCAATTTCGCCTTTTTGAACGTCAAATTTATTCTTTTACGCATAAAATTCGACATTCTTGTAGTAATTTTCCTATTTTATAGGCTTATATATATCTAGTCCTTTCTTTTTATTTTATGAAATGCCACCTCTAGTTGTGACAGATGTCAAGTGAAATTCAGATTCAGGGTAATGCTGAAGATATCACTTATACAACGACCATATTTATGTTTGTATAAAATTGTTTTATTTTATAAATAAGCATAAAAATATGATTATTTAAGTAAATAATAAAGAGTTAAAATTTAATAATTTGAATATAAATGATCGATTTCCACTGAAAGAAATTAAATATGTAATATTTTCATATCTTTGCTCTGGTGTCGAGGCAAAGTGCGGCGTTGAGTTCCGCCACTCAATATGTGAACGGAACGGAACGCCACGGAAAATGGGGAACGGAGTGTCTTAGCACTAGGCCTCCTGCCTCCCATGCTGTTTGCGGGATACAACGTGAAACTGAAAAAAAAAGTATTAGCTTTTATATACGCAGCATAATATTCAATTTAGTTCAGTCCCACAAATATTTATCGGCAAATCTTAGTTTCTCTATTTCTGGTATCTCTTTAAACGGAATCTTAAAACTTTGAAGAACCGAGGGTAAGCTTAATGTTATTATTGAATTTAGATTCCCGATACGGTTAACCTTGAACGGTTATCTCTGCCACGGATCAGACGGGCCTTTAATAACTTTTAAATTATTTGCTAACTTTGTTCAAATAACCTTCAAAGAACTGATCAGACAGGCGAGAATATCTTAAAATTTTGATATAGGTAAAGTTGACATTAATGTTGTGGAAAAAGGTTTGTGTTTTATTAATTCACCATATTTTAAAGTAGAAATGTCAAAGAAAGTTGCAAAAATATTCTTGTTAAGATTTGAACTCGTACATCGTTGTGGGCCCCACTCCGCGTGATGAAATATTTAATATTTTCATTTCCTCCCTCTGGCAATTAGGCAAAGCGCGGCGTTGAGTTCCGCCATTCTACACGCAATGCTCCGAGAATGCGGCGGAAAGTGGCGAACGGAGTTATCCTAATAGCAACGGCCCTTTGCCTACCCTGCTATATGTGGGATACAACTTGAAGTTAAAAATGAAATCATTTGGCAAAAGTTTTTAATAAGTTTGTTAATAAGTTTGTTTTTAATATTTTTTTTAATAACATTTCTACATATTCAAATTCCTAAAATTGTTTATCATATGACATTTTCTATAGTATCTACTAATGCTAAAAATAAATATCGCACAAATATAGAATGTTTAAATTCCACATTAAAATGCACAATTTAAAATTTTCTGTCATAAAGCTTCCATCATTTCCCAGCCAGTTATATGTAATTTGAATCCACGTCCGCCCACCTCCCTTGATTGCAGGGAGACATAATGCAATTTTGCGGGGTAATGTCGTCGCTGTGAAATTGATTCCAAACATAGATTGAAATTGTTCTCTTGTAAATTCTTTTTTTAATTTCTTGTGCTTTTTGACGACGCATTGTTGAGGTTATGCCACATAATTATGTATGTAAAGAAAGACAGACAGACAGTGTGAAATTAAATAATACGGGGTATTATGTAAATTTTTTGCGGAACTCAACGCTGCGCTTTGTCTCGACACCAGAGTGAAGTAATTTATTGAAACGTTATTTTCTTGTGTATATTACTTGTTATTCTTATAATAAGACTTTTCGTGTTATATAAATATAACTGGTCAAATAACATTGTTTGAAGCACAGATAATATATGACAATACAATCTCCTTAATAAATTAAGAAATGTACTGAACTGATTTATAACAAGAGCTTAATTCGGATTCTTGTACTTTTTATAAATGAAATCATTACTGAACTTAGGAACTCATTATTGTTTTATTTTGTTATTTTTTAATTTCATACATATATATATTTGTGTTTATTATTCTTTTCTTATTTAATAGAGTAAATTTTTTGTCCATTATTAGTTGTTTTTCAGTATTTTAAATTTTTTTTAAGAAAGAACAGAGCGCCAAACTATACGATTTCTGCATACTCTTGACTCATCCACTGTCACCAAGTTCTTCTGCTTTTTACATGACCTTCCTCCAATGTTATCGATATTGTGTTTTCGAAGGATAACCGAAATCTCTCCTTTTCCTTACTCGTTACCACTCAATCTTTGTTTCTTAAATTTTTTTACCATTCTTTCATTGTTCATTCTCTTGCCGTACCCAAACTTCTTGACTACATTCTTCTTCATTCTCACCGTGACATCCTCGCTAATACTACCATCCTATATATATCTTCATTACCGATTCGGTCAGCTAAACTGACTGCATATGCAACGAAGAGATCACATATCCACAAAATTTATCATTATTTTATTCTTCTAGTGTAAACCACGTTTCGTTGCCGTAAAACAACGTCGAAACCACCACGGCATCGTGTACGACCAAACGTGCAGCTGTGGTGGCAATTCACCGTCTCATCTTTCCAAATATATTACTTAATTCTCTTGTTTTAATATCTTTCCAGTTACAGTGATCTTGCATACATTTTGTTCTCTTTCTCCTTTCTTTCAAATACCAGAACCTTTGTCTTACTTGTATTTAGGCTAAGACCATCATCTTAATTATTATTAAACATATATATTAGGCCAGTCGTGGCGCAGCGGCACAAAGTGTGACTGTAAAACCGACTGGTTGTGGGTTCGATCCCCACTTGAGGAGATGAAATATTTACTTAAATTTATATTTCCATTTCTTCGCTCTGGTTTCGAGGTTAAGCGCAGCGTTGAGTTCTGCCTTTGAAGTAGTAAAATAATTATTTTCATTAGCACTGTCCGGAAGCAGCGCTAGTGTCAGCTCGTGTGCTATCAGCTGAGGGGGCCCCAGCGACACGTTCAGCGTCGGGCGTTGAGAGAAGACCTTCAGCTCCACGCCCGCCTCTGAATAAGAGAGGATCGGGATCTTTACTGTCGCAATCACCGCCGCAATCCAAGTAAGTGGAATTTAATTAAAAAATGTTTTTAGCCTCACTTTGTATACCGTGATAGCAGAGTAGGCTGGGGCCCTAGTGCTAAGATACTCCGTTCCCCACTTTCTGCCCAATTTTCGGACTTTAGCTTTTTTATGGTGTAATTTGCTTTCTTACCTAAGCTAGGAAATAAAAATGTTTCATTTCCTGTGCGGAAATCGAATCCACGACTATTGCGTTTACAGTCACGCACTTTGCGTTGCGCCTAGTGATTTCGTAAAATAACTTATCATCTAAGATTTGAAGAATGTTACCTACATTCTTTTTTTTTTCAACTTTTCAATTACGCACAGTGAATAGTGTTAAGACACTTTTTGCTCTATTTTTCATGCATTTGAGAAACTGGTAGTACGCAATGAGTCATTTTAAGTCTGAACTTATTGTGTTTTCAGTCTAATACAGTCCTTTATATCACGGTGATGAATATTCCTTATAAATAATTTATATTAACACGTCAAGCAGAGGCCAGTCGTAACTCAGGAGCATAAACGTGCGACTGTAAACGGGACAGGTTGTGAGTTCGATCACCACTCGAAGAAATTAAATATTTATAATTTTAATTTCTTCGCTCTAGTAATTAAGCAAAGCGCGGCGTTGAGTTCTGCCACTCAACTCGCAATGACTCCAGAATTCGGCGGAAAGTGGGGAACGGAAGTTTCTTAACAGGAACGGTGTATCTTAATACTATGTTCCCAGGTTCCCTCTGCCTACCCTGCTATGTGTTCGGGATACAGCTTGAACGTGAAAAAAAAATAAGATGTTGATATATCACATAAGTAATATAAACGTTAGATTAACCGAAAGTAAGCCTTTCGAATAGAAAAGAACATTTTTATACAACAATGTTTGAGAGAGTCATTTCATTTTTACACAAGAATTATACTTAAGCTTGGAGCGCTTTTCTGATTGTGTCGTATTACTTTTGTAAGCTATTGTTATTTCATAAACATTGAAGGGAAAAGTTCAGGGTGATACTTCGGGTATTAGTTCTCTTTACGTCTGTTTGATTTTTTTTAAATATAAATATATCAATAAACTTGAACCGTCGCCGTCGTGGCGCAGAGGCACAATAGTGTGACTGTAAGCCGACGGTTGTGAGTTCGATCTCCACTCGGGGGGAATGAATGATTGTTTATTAATAATTTCCATTTCTTCGCTCTGGTGTCGAGGCAAAGCGCGGCGTTGAGTTCTGCCACTCAACACGCAATGCCTCCAGAATTCGGCAGAAAGTGGGGAACGGAGTGTGTCTGTCACTAAGTTCCCTCTGCCTACTCTGCTGTGTGCGGGGGATACAGCGTGAAGCTGATTATTAATAATTTCATTTCTTCTCTCTTGTAACAACGCAAAGCGCATCTTTGAATTTCGCCACTCAACACGGAATGCTTTGAAGTTTCGTCAGAAAGTGGGGAGCGAAGTGTCTTAACACTATATTCGCGTTGTCTAGCCTGCTATATGCTGGACACAACGAGAAGCTATAAAACTTTGATTAAATTTTGTGTCTTTTAAAAAATGGACTTACAATAATATATAATATATTTTTTAAGTCAAGCAAAATTTCATTTAATTAAAAATACGTCACAAAAATCTCTTCAAAGATTAAATATTCATCTATTAACAAATGAAATGAAAAGGTATGAATTTTGTGGAAGAAAATTTATTAGGGTAATGAAATTGTCGTTGGAATGAGATATTGAAGACATTTATCACAGAACGTAGTCACATTGTGAACGTAGATCTTGAATATAACGAAAGAATAATATGATATATCGATATATTCATCGTAAATTCTTTTTAACGGAAAAGAGTGCTTGAATTTTGTATATTTTTTGCTGAGTATTGCCATGACACCAGAGCGAAGAAATGAAAATATAAATGTAAATAAATATTCATTTCCTCGAGTGGGGATTGAACCCACAACCAGTCGATTTTACAGTGGGACTTTGTGCCCCTGCGCCACGAATGGCCTCATATTTTCACTTCTTCTATAATAATTCTCTATATGTTGCAGTAAGCCAATTAAAACTGTAATAGCATCATATACCCACGCGATGCATTGAGTTGATTGAGTTTCAGCTATAAACTAGTTAACAACGATTCTATATGCATCGCTTTGAATCCCCGCTTGTTAAAGCTAACAGTGAAGTGTTGGAGTAAAATGTATGAATGTGCATAAATTCTAAGAGATTAGTTTAGTGGGTGTCTTTGTTTACATCTGTCTATATGAATTGAATGAAATTTGAATAATAAATGGGAAACGGAAGTGTCTTAATGGGAACGCAGCGTCTTTACACTATGTTCCCAGGTTTTATCTGTGTACACTGCTATGTAGCTAATAAAAAGTAATCATAAAAATTATTTCACTAATATTATAATTGTGAAAATGTGTGCTTGAGTGTTTGTTCCACTTTCGCCTGAAAAATACTAAAATGATTTGGATGAAACTTTACAGCAATATAGCTTATACATCTGAATAACATATAGGCAAAATTTTATGTAAAGATTCAGAAAAATTTGGCTATAACATAAATAATAATAAGTCCTTATTGGATTAAGCGGGCGAAGCCGCATTTGGGTTGCTACTATTCTTATATACAGTTCAAGTCATTTAACATTTATAGTTTTAAAATGATCATTTCACTTAATTATTGTTTAATTATAATAGAAGGAAGTACAAAAAAAACTTATAGACAATCTATATTACCTATATATTCTAATTTTTTTTTTCAGCTTCACGCTGAATCCCGCACTCAGCATGGTAGGCAGACGGGACCTAGTGTTAAGACACTCCGTTCCTTACTTTCCGTCAATTTCTGGAAGCATTGCATGTTGAGTGGCGGAACTCAACGCCGCGCTTTCCCCTCGACCCCAAAGCGAAGAATTTTTTTGTGCCCCTGCGCCACGACTGGTCTCATATTTTTGAAAAAGAAAATTTGATTTATTCTTCTCTTTTATTAGTTGAATTTGCTTGCGGCACGTGCACGGTAAAGTAGATAGAAAGAAATATGAGAGTTCATGTTACAGTGAAGGACGAACTTTTATTTATAACTTTATACTCTTTTACCTTTTACAAAGAATTGTGTGAAACAGACTTTGAACTTAAGTAAGTATTACTTGGAATATAGCTCTTGACTTTATTATTATATAAAACTAAAAATATATTATTTCATTTTCACATTTCATTTGAGGTCATCGTGGCACAGCGGCACCAGGGTGTGTACTGTAACGCGACAGTTGTGGGTTCGATGTCCACTCGGGGAAATTAATTATTATTTATTTATTTATTATAATATTTGGTTTCTTCGATGAAACACCAAGGCAAAAGCTCGGCGCGGCGTTGATTTCTGCCGCTTAACACGTAATGTTTTGAAAAATTTTGTGGAAAGTGGAGAACGAAGTGTCTTAACTCTAGGTTCCTTCGCCTATCCTGCTATGTACGGGATACAGCATGAAGCTGATTTTTTAGTGTTCCTGAAATTCTTTCGTTTTGTCAAAAGAATTAATTAACAATATTTGTTTGTTCCGCGTTGAATTTTCAACTCATAGCTGGGTGGAAGTAACATTTTCACAGCCAACTGAAAGCCAACTTTACCCAATTACGCCGCCGCGCCGCCATTTTGGCAGCTGCGACATTTTAATTACAAAAGACCACATCACATATGTATTTTACTACGTAAAATCCACGTTAATTGAATTTAGTTGAAAATTGGCGTTGAAAACTGACATTATTATTATATACACAACCCCAAAACTACTCGTGTTCTCTAGGTGGTTGGAAACTGAAATATAGATATATGTATATATTTTGGATTTATAATGTAATCTGCATTAAGCAGGGTAGGCAGAGAAACCTAGTGTTAAGACATTCCATTTCAAAATTTCCATCGGATTTCGGATCCGGACATTGCGTGTTGAGTGGCGGAACTCAACGCTGCGCTTTGACTTGTTACCAGAGCGATGAAAGTATTCCTACTTAAAAAAAATCAGCTTCACACTGTATTCCGCACACAGCGGGGGTCAGAGGGAACCTAGTGTTAAGACACTCTGTTCCCCACTTTCTGCTGAATTCGGGAGGCATTGCGTGTTGAGTGGCAGAACTTAGCCTCGACTAGCCTCGACACCAGGGTGAAAAAATGGAAATATAAATTGAAGTAAATATTTCATCTCCTCAAGTGGGGATCGAACCCACAACCAGTCGGTTTTACAGTCACACTTCGTGCCGCTGCGCCATGACTGGCCTCAAATTCCTACTTGAAAAAATAAATTATTTAATATTCCTAATTCATTTCCCCAAGTGGGGATCGAACTCCAAGCTGTCGCGCTTACAGTCACACCTTGTGCCACTGCGTCACGACGGCCTCGCAATATATGATGTATAGTATTATATACCTAGATACTTGTTCTCGGGTATAATCTCTTCTTTAGCAGACTGCAGACACGTGCATGTCGAGTCCGAGGCCTTTCTATAAGATGTGGAACACTGTCATCATAGATTGTATAGAAGTATTGTTAATATTTCTCGGTGTTGTATTGTATTATTATACATAATATGTACCGTATGTCGAAATAGATTGCGTTAATGTATTTGTGTTATATCAACACAGTTCTAATTAATTATAATATATTTTTTCATTTAAAAAAAAAGTTGAGACCAGTCGTGGTGTAGTGGCACAAAGTGTGACTGTGAAACCAACTGGTTGTGGGTTCGATTCTCACTCGAGGAGATGAAATATTTACTTACATTTATATTTCCATTTCTTCGCTCTGGTATCGAGGCGGGGCGCGGCGTTGAGTTCTGCCACTCAGTACGTAATGCCTCCGGAATTCGGCAGAAAGTGGGGAACGGAGTGTCTTGACACTATGTTCCCTCTGCCTACCCTGCTGTGTGCGAGATACATCGTGAAGCTGGGAAAAAAAAGAACAAAAAAGTCTATCACTGTAAACGATCCTGGTTGTGGGTTCGATCCCCACTCAAAGATATGCTCGAGTGGACACCAAATTCACCAATCAGTCGCATTTACGGTCACTTTTGTGCTACTGCGCTACTACTGGTAATATAGATGTAGTAAGATTATTTCGATGTTCTGTCTATATTATTTTAAAAGCTTAAAACCAAATGTGTTGCCTTACCTGTTGGATAAATCAAGATATTTTGGATCTCTGATAATATTTTTTTGTGAATTTAATCAACGAAAGATTAGCAAATCACCCTCGCTATAGTTTTATAAAAAAAGTTAATCTCTTATCTTTTTATCTTATTAAGTATTCAAGTATCTCAGATCTCGTCTGGCGCTAAGAGCTTTATAATCTAGGTCTAAAGTAGCGCGATAAATTCTTTTAGAAATCTTTTAATATAACTAATTAAAAAAAAACAAATCAGCTTCACGTTGTATCCCGCACGTTGCAGGCTAGGCAGGGTCTAGTGTTAAGACACTCCGTTCCCCACTTTCTGTGGATTTTTTCGTGGTATTCCATCTTGAGTGGCGGAATTCAATGCCGGGCTTTTGCATTGGTGCCAGAGCAAAGAAATGAAAATATTAATAAAATCAAATTAAATTATTATAAATCAGCTTCACACTGTATCACGCACATAGTAGGATAGGCAGAAGGGAGGTAGGAAATAGTGTTAAAACGCTCCGTTCTCCACTTTTATCCGAGTTCTAAATGCAATGCGTGTTGAATGGCGGAACTCAACGCCGCGCTTTGCCTCTACGCTCGACGAATAACTAAGTAAAACACAATTATTTTACAAAATCCCTTTTACGAGATTATTTGTTACTTCAACATCTCTAATATTGTTTATAGTTACGATCCTACGATAAAGCCGTAGGGCCGCCGTTCCGCTCTAACAAAAGATTACTTGTCTGTTTCTCTTTATCGCCAGTTTATGATAGATCGTAAATGGGAACAATAATGGGGATTACTTTTCATTGGCATTTTATTCATTTTATGTATTATATTAAAACGCGTGTATATTGCGTATCTTATAAAGAAGATCAGAAAGCTTCACGCTGTATCCCGCACACTGCAGGGTAGGCAGAGGGAACCTATTGTTAAGATACTTCGGTCCCCATTTTCTGTCGAATTTTGAAGGCATTCCGCTTTGCCTCGACACCAGAGCAAATAAATAGAAATATAAATTTAAATATTATAATTATTTAATTTTCTCGATTGGGGATCGAATCTACAACACACACACACACACAGTCACACCTTGTGCCGCTGCGCCACGACTGGCCTCAACAATGATAAAATACAATTTGAAACCAGTATATATATTTTTACCAGGTACCTATGGATACGAATAGCTCTATTCGAGCGACAACTAGCAAAAATCATCGAACATCTAGTCAATAACGCCACAAGATACTACGAAAGGGACGCATTGGTGGCGGATCCTGACTACGGCAGTATACTGAGTTCCTTGCTGGTAGGGCCGTGCGCTTTGGAGTACTCCAAAGCAAAGGCCCCAGCGTGTTTCTGGACGGACCCTCCGGCGGATGAACTAGTGAGTAAAATATCTAAATATTAAATAAGATAAAGGAAGATTAAGGCCAGTCGTAGCGCAGGGGCGCAAAGTGTGACTGTAAAATCGACTGGTTGTGGGTTCGATCCCCACCCCAAAATATTTATGAATGTAAATACATTTATATTTTTATTTCTTCGCTCTGGTGTTAAGGCAAAGCGCGGCGTTGAGTTCCGTCACTCAACACGCAATGCCTCCAGAACTCGGCGGAAAGTGGGTAACGGAGTGTCTTAAAACTAGGTTCCCTCTGCCAACCCTGCTGATTGCGGGATACAGCGTGAAGCTGATTTTTCTTTTTTGATAAAGGAAGATAGAGGTGCGCAGTGGCACAGTGTGTGACTGCAAACGCAACGCAATGGATTCGATCAGAACCCTGTGGAATTTGATGAGTGGCGTTAGGTTCCGAGGTTATTTGTACTAAAAATATCTTTAAAATTCAATAACGACATTGTAATAAGTTTTCACAGCTCTTTACCTGTTTTGGACGTTGACATTTTAATTAACAGAGACGTTTATTGCCCTTAAAACCATTTTTAAAGCTAAAAGGAAATTTTAAACGACCGACCATTCGAAATGAATTATGTTTTCTATAAAATTAATGTTCATTTAAGAATAGTAAAAACAAGATTCCGACAAATATAATCGAGCTTTGCATTTATTAAATAAAATATAAAATAGCTATTAACACATCCAAATCAGTATTTGTTTTTGTTAATATAACGTTTAAAATATTATTTTCAAATTATATTATTTACAATTAGATTGGTTAAATATTTTCTTAAACATTTTTAAAGTGTTATTCCACACTTAGGAAAGAAAAATACTTAATTAGAAAACGTATAAAAATTTGAACGCAGCGGGACTCGAACCTGGTCGGTTTCCAGGAGGCGCGGGTTCGAGTCCCGCTACGTCCAAATATTTTATACGTTTTCTTAATAAGTAGATTGGTTAAATCTATACGTCGATAATTTTACCAATATATTTAATTTTTATATATAAAACAGTTGTATATTATGTTTTTATACGTGTGCACGTACTCATGAAAGTTATTTTTATTTTAAAATGTTCCACTATTCCGTTTTTTTTTGTAACTATACATATAATTTTACTATTATTGCTATTTTAGGTAAAACGCAATACAATCATATTGAGGCCAGTCGTGGCGCAGTGACACAAAGTGTGACTGTAAAACCGACTGGTTGTGGGTTCGATCCCCACTCGAGGAGATGAAATATTTACTTAAATTTATATTTCCATTTCTTCGCTTTGGTGACGAGGACACGCAATGCCTCCAGTATTAGGCAGAAAGTGGGGAACGGAGTGTCTTAACACTAGGTTCCCTCTGCCTCTGCCTACTCTGATGTGCGTGGGAAACAACGTGAAGATTTATTTATTTACTTTATCATATTAAAAGTAATTCATTAGCAGCCAGTGCAGCTTTCCCATGCTTATCTGGCTAGACCATTTTTATGTTTTCGAAATTGATCCCACAAACACTACATTATTGTCATTGTTCTTGTCATGGACATTGCGAATGGAATCCTCTGGAAATTGGAACCATTTAAAGTCAAATCTCGATATGTGGAATAAAAATATCTTCGTCTTCGCACTTTCATATACAAATAATCCAAGTCATAGGCCACAACGTCGTTTGTGTGAGTAATAACACGTTATTTGTCGGTTCTCTAGAAATTTCTGGAAATTCACTCACAGAAAGTAGAGTCAAAATGATAGCGTACACTATTTAAGGAAATTACATACCAAATTTCAGCGTTCAACGCCGTGTTGTTTCAGCTGTGCGTTATCTGTTAGTATATATAGTTAGTATACATAATATATAGGTACTCTATGTATAACAACCGATGTTATATTTAAATTCAGTCACACCCTAATATACCTTTTTAATCACCGACACAAAAAAGGGGTGTTATAAATTTGACGTGTCTGTATGTGTATCAGCCTGTGTCACCGTAGCTCTTGAAGTAATGAACTAACTAATTTCAGTGCGGTTTTAAAATCGAAAATCTTGTTCATCGCGGTGGTTCTTGGCTATTGGCTATAAAAAATTAAAAATTAAATCAGCTTCACGCTGTATCCCGCACACAGCAGGGTAGGCAGAGGGAACCTAGTGTTAAGACACTCCGTTCCCCACTTTCTGCCGAATTCTGAAGGTTGAGTGGCAGAACTCAACGCCACGCTTAACCTCGACACCAGAGCGAAAAAATGGAAATATAAATTTAAGTAAATATTTCATCTCCTCGAGTGGGGATCGAACCCCCAACAAGTTTTTACAGTCACACTTCGTGCCGCTGCGCTACAACTGGCATCTATCTTAGAATTTCTTAGAAATTCTCTATATTTGAATTGGCTATGTTTTATAAAAATAAGATTAGTTATAGAATTACATGCACTTTACCAAGTGACATTTTCGTTTGGTTGTTTATTAAAATAAAAAAAATTGTTAGTTATATAATATCGTACAATTTGTATATAGGTTCAAAGGCATAGGATGTCAGCTGGTACAACAACTCCGCCGTCGGTGCGTCGACCCATACTAAATTTCAGAAGAAGTCTGAACGCATCGTCCGATGACGGTACTGCTACTACATCAGGTAAATTAGATAATTCTACATTTTGACTAATTAAAAAAGAAAAAAAAATAAATCAGCTTCACGCTGTATCCCGCACACAGCAGGGTAGGCAGAGGGAACACTAGGTTCCCTCACTTTCCCGGTCCTTAACCCTTTATATGTCAATGACGTTTTTTTTAATAAAGTGATGTTTTTCAGACGTGTTTTAATAAATAAAAAACAACATTTTTTTTTATTTTGGCGAAGTTTTATTTATAAACCTAGAAAATTAAAATAAAGGGAGTGTTACAGATATGTCACACTGTCTTATAACGGCATAATAAAACTAAGATGTGTGAAAAGCTTTAAAACAATTATTTTGCTTATTGTGACATAATGCTACGCCACATTTTTCGCAAACTATTTGTGACACTCCAGAACAGTTTGGATATTTACATCCGACTCTTTTTTCGGTCCAAGCAGGCCAATGACCGACTTGATCCTTCCGTGCTACTACTGTAGGAACGTATTAGTCTGCCATTTCTTGCTGCGCAATTTTATTTTATATTGGCCCATGATACTATCAATTAAATTAGCGCCGCCCATGTGGCGGTTATATTCCCCTACAATGCTTGATCTCTCAATGGTCACATATCTTTTTTTTCAATTTATCCTATCTGGATACTNAAACATCAATTTGAGATTTTAGAAGGGATTGATCGGTTTGTTACAGTAATGTCACACGGTGATATAAAGGGTTAAGCCACTCCGTTGTAGGCATTGCGTGTTGAATAGCAGAACTCAACGGCGCGCTTTGCCTCGACACCAGAGTGAAGAAATGAAAATATAAATGTAAATAAATATTTCTTTTCCTCGAGTGGGGATCGAACCCACGATGCGCCACGACTGGCCTCTTGACTAATATTGAAAATATTAATTCAGTACAAGGCTTAAATAGGTTATTAAGTCGATTTGCCAATTTTTTTAAATCATAATAAGTACTAGATTGTTTTATTTATAGGGGGATTCAATGATTAAATCGTGGCCTTTGTTACTATATGAACCAAATTTAAGATTTATTAAAGAAACGTCCTTAGAAGAGTACTAAAGAACTAATAATAATTATTTAAAAAATGCAAGTTAACTTTTAAACTTACTAGCTAACTAACAATTAAACTTATTTTTATATTATAGCCAAACGATAATATACGTTTTTAAATATATATTTTTAATAAAAAATAATAAAGTATCCTATATACTTTCCAATACCTGTAAAAACGTGTGTACAAAGTTTCACGATAATCGGTTGAGTAGTTTTGGCGTGAAAACGTAACAGACAGACTTACATACTTATATAATATTAGTATGATTTACTCCAAACTTACTTGTTTATTTATGTACATACGAGTACGTTTTATCCTCTAGCGCACTGGTTCCCAACCAGTGGTCCGCGGAAGCCTAAAAATGGTCCGCGAACGATTTCAATTTTATGCCGGAGGATGGTGAGGCGAAGTTTTTGTTTTATTATCACAGTTAATTTTTATCATATCTACATGCATAGTGGTCCCTGCTACTAAGAATGATATAAAAGTGGTCCTTGATCAAGAAAAGTTTGGGAACCCCTCTAGAGTCTAGTGATTTCTTACAGACGGAGTATCTGATTAAAGTTTTTAATAATCTGTTATTCGTTAGGGCCGCAATAAATTAATAATGAAATGAAATTGGATTTGCAAATTTTAATTAAATTTGGTGGTTTTAAGTATTTATTTATATTGTTGAAAATCCTAATGTAATAATACTGAAATTTTAAATTAGATAATTAATAACGAAGACGTCGTGGCGCAGTGGCTCAAGTGTGTTACTATAAAAACCACGGTTGTGGGTTCCATTCCGGCTCGGAGAAACGAGTTATTATTTATCAATATTTTCATTTCATCGCACAAGGCAAATCGTAGTGTTGAGTTTCGCCCTTCAACACGCAATGCTTCAAAATGGAGTACCTTAACACGAGGTTCCCTTTGCCTACCGAAAAATGAATTTCCATGATGCCAAAAAAAAAATACAGTCGCTCACGAAATTCGATCAAAATCTAGACCATTCTTAAAATTAATCAATTAAAGAAATTTCTTTAATTGATTAATTTTAAAAGAATAACTAACTAGTTTATAAGTTTCTATCAAAATATTTATTTACTCAATTCAGTTAGTTAACTATTAAGGCTCGAGTTCATTTTAAGAGACTTTATTTAATTGCTTTAGTGTATTGATCTTATTAAGTCTAGAACATGAGTTCTCTTTTAATAAGTTTAAAGACTTTGTTTATACTCATTGAGTGTTTTATTTGTATTGGATTTGAGGATTTCATAAATAGTTCTAAACATCTTAGAATTTGATTCTTAATTAACAATTTTATTTTATTAATTTACCAGTAATATAATAGTTACGAGAATAATATATGTATATCTATTTATTATTAATATTGTCGTTCATTCATTTGAAGCTTTTAAGCTTTCTAGTATTCAAAATTTTCTGTATTATATGTATGTGTTTTATTTAAAATGAATTACTTTCAAGGCGGTTCGATTCCCTCTCGAGGAAATGAAATTTCAATTATTTCCGTTTCGTCCCTCAACACGCGTTGCCACTGGAATTCGGTGGAAAATGAGGCGCGGAGTGTCTTGACACAACTCTATCTGCCTGCTCTGCTGTGTGCGGAATACAGCGTGAAGCTAATATTTTTTTGAAATTTTACAAACAAAGCTGGCTATTGAGGCCGGTCGTGCCGCAGAGGCACAAAGTGTGTCTATAAAATCGACTGGTTGTGGGTTCGATTCCTACTCGAGGAAGTGAAATATTTATTTACATTTATATTTTTATTTCTACTTTCTTTTTATTTCTGCTCTGGTGTCGAGGCAAAGCGCGGCGTTGAGTTCCGCCACTCAGCACGCAATGCCTCCAGAAATCGGTGGAAGGTGGGAACAAAGTGTCTTAACACTAGGTTCCTTCTGCCTACCCTGCTGTGTGCGGGATACAGCGTGAAGCTGAAAAAAAAAAGCTAGCTATTATACTATGGAGTTAACTTGTACAAATATATATATTTTTGAAATCCTGAAACGTTTTTTTTCTAATGATTTTTTTATAGGAGCTGGTAACGCAACAGTTTCGAGCGCTAAGGACTACGTGGAAAGCTTACATCAGAATTCCCGGGCCACTTTGTTGTATGGAAAAAATAATGTCCGCGTACAGCCGGTGGGTGTATTTGTTATTGTAATTTCTAATGTCTTTTAGTGGTACTTAACATTTTATCAATATAATAAATTATATTATGATGGACAATTTTTTTTAGCTTCACGCTGTATCCCGCACATAATAAGGTAGGCAGAGGGAACATGGGAACCTAATGCTAAAGCGTTTACGTTCCCCAATTTCCGCCGATTTCTTTAAGCATTACTTGTTGTATGGCGAAAGTCAACAGCCTCGCCGCGTCTCAGAGCGAAAAAGTGTTTAATTTAAATATATGCTTTTTTACACGTAACCAGACCCTACAACTATCGCGTGCCACACAATTATAGCGGTAATTTTGTAACACATAAATCAAAATAAAAAAATCAGCTTCACGTGTATCCCGCACTTAGCAGGGTAGGCAAGGGGAACTTAGGGTTAAGACACTCCGTTCTCCACTTTCCGCCGGATTCTGGAGGCATTGCGTGTTGAGGTGCGGCACTCAACGCTGCGCTTGGCCTCGACATTAGAGCTAAGAAATCAAAATATAAATGTAAATAAATATTTCATTTCCTCGAATGTGCATCGAACCCGCGACTAATCGATTTTACAGTCACACTTTTTGTCCATGCGCCGGGACTGGCCTAATATAACATAGCTCATGATATAGAATAAATATAGATACATTTAAAATACGTCAGCTACTTTTAAAAATAAATAATTAAAATTAAAATATTTCATGTTAAATAACATATTAACTTTATATTTTAAATGTGTGACCGTAACGCGACGGTCGTGGGTTCGATCCCCATTCGTGAGAATGTATTATTATTTATTAATATTTCCATTTCTTTCCTCTGGCACTAAGGCAGTTGAGTTAGGCGTTGAGTTCCGCCACTCAACACGCAATACCTCGTAAATTTCACCGAAAGGTGGGAAACGGAGTGTCTTAACACTAGGTTCCCTGACTGTTACATGCGGGATACAGCATTAAGCTGAAAAAAAAACATATATAATAATTATAAAATAACTTGTAGAAAGACGTAGAAGAACCAATGCCCGGTTACCTAAGCCTACATCAAACCGCCGCTGGGCTCGTTATCAAATGGACCCCGAATCAACTTATGAACGGATACGCTGAAAGCGAAGGAATTGACAAAAGGTAATTACGATTTTCTATTTTATTTCTATAGTAGATTCTAGTTGTATGTAGTTATATAAAAAAGTAATAAGAGTTATGGCTTGTATGTTTTTTTGTCCGTTTCTATGGAATTTATGGATCATTTTTGTTCATTATTGACCTAAATTCTTTTAATTAACATTACAAGAATTTAGAGATGTCTCTTAGAATGTGATTTATTACTGTAATTTATATTTTGTATAGGTACCAAATCTGTTTAATGCTTCTCTATTAATTTAAATGTTGTTTGTAGTAGGTACTTTTGATTGTTTGTTAGACAGTAAACATTCTTTTAATTTGCGTGTTATAATATATTTTTAGTTCATTTTATATTTCGTCCAGTTAAAGTGTAAGCCAATTCCGTTTTTTTATTTTTTGTTAGGTACATTTTTTCTTCGAAAATGAGGTTAGTATAGCAGGGGCACAAAGTGTGACTCTAAATCAACTGATTGTGGGTTCGGTCCCCACTCGAGGAGATGAATTATTTACTTAAATTTATATTTCCATTTTTTCACTCTGGTGTCGAGGCAAAGCGCGGCGTTGAGTTCTGCCACTCAACACACAATGCCTCCAGAATTCGGCAGAAAGTGGGGGACAGTGTGTCTTAACACTAGGTTCCCTCTGCCTACCCTGCTGTGTTGTGCCCCCACTGTATCCCACAGTGAAGTTGATTTATTTATTTTTTATTTAAGTGTAAAAAAAATCTAAATTGGCCTTTATTTTATTTATTTCAATGTCTCTCCTGAAAATTTGCTTAATATGTTGTTTGCAGGTTTACACTTTAAGCCGACGATTTGTTTTGTGTTTGTAGTTTGTACAGTACGATCGACGAATCGTGACTGCCCTGAAGTTGCTGTAAAGGGCTGAATAGATTTGGCTGATATAAGATAAGAGAGAGTTGATAAGATTTTTCTCACTTTTGATTGTTTTCCTCCCAAAGGTTTAAATATGTAATTTCATAACGGCCACGACTCGTCGACTATACTGTACTGTGTATTACTTTCGTTGGCTGGTCTATCGTGTAATTTTGTCTGCGTGTCCACTTTTTTTTATTTTGAATATATAATGTAGAACACATTCCGCTGTTTGTTTGAGAGTAAATATATTTGAATTCGCATGATACAAGATTTGTTCTGAGTATGGTATTGTAGTGTGTATCAGTATCGTTGGCACCGCGTACATTCGTCCGCGTGTCCGCACGCGTGTGTTCTGTGCAGTGCGGCGCCGTGCACAGTGTACAGGCGGGCGTGTGGCGGCCCTCTCTGTGCTGATTGGTATGTATTGGCTTTGTTTTGTTTCGTTTTAATGCTTGCATGTGTATACTACGGTCGACGAGTTGTGGTCGCTCTGAAGTTAGCAGTGGATGGTAACGCAGATTTGATTTTAGGATTTTTCTTATTTTGGATTATTTTTGTCCCAAGTGTTACTATGTTCATAGCACATTTATTTCTGAAAGCTAAATTTAAGGGCGGTCACTACACATTGACCGTACAATATCTTAAGATAAGCTTAAGCACAGAATTTAGTGTCGTATATAGTTGTTTAATTATAAATAACGTTAATTTTAGATTGATATTTTGTTCTGATTTGACTGAGACAAGGTGGAACTTTATTAATTAAAAATATTTATTTAGTCTTCAAAATTTGAGTCACCGATCCCACAACTTACGTTCACATCTTTAAAAAAAATACGACAATTTCACACATTTTATGTTTCTGTTGTTTAAATGATTAGTCGACATTCATACACAATTAATCCATATTTGATAACCACTCAGAAATGTTATTATTTTTTTCTTACTTTTTTTGCAACTTGATGCTGGATCTCCCAAATAACTTTCTTCTTGAGTGACGGAACTCAACACCGCGCTTTGCTTTATCACCAGAGCGAAAAAAAAATATTGAATATTTAATTTCCCGAATGGAAATCGAGCCCACAACTGTCGCGTCTACAGTCATACCCTGGCCACTGAGTCATGCAGATTTCAAATTATATTTGATCATGAAATTCTTTATATGTTTATAGGTCAAAAATACACACCTCCACTTCCTTTAATGAAATAAATAATATTACTATGAGTTTTCTTATTTCGATTTCAGAAATATAAGGTATGTTTTTTTACCATTGTGACACTAGAAGCTACAAAATGGTACTTTTATTCAACACGAACTTAAAACGACAGGCAATAAACTGTAATTTATAAAACCAAGATAAAATAAATCAGCTTCACGCTGTATTCCGCACATAGCAGGGTAGGTAGAAGGAACCTAAAGTAAGACACTCCATTCCCTACTTTCTGCCGAATTCTGTAGGCATTGCGTGGCAGAACTCAACGCCGCGCTTTGCCTCGACACCAAAGCAAAGAAGTGGAAATATAAATTTAAGTAAATATTTCATCTCCTAGAATGGGGATCGAACCCACAACCAGTCGGTTTTACAATCACACTTTGTGCAGCTGCGCCAAGACTGGCCTCAGTAATTTATAATGTTTTTAATAATATTATCATTACACTTTCTGAAAATATAGGTAAAATCATTTAAATTTTACATCTCTTCATTTAATAAGACGAATCTATAGAAGCTTAGTTGGTTTCGTTTCAAGGATCACGTTTTCTTACAGAACAAGCAACACATTTATTCCTGTCACGTATAGTATTGTTTTCTTTTTATATTATTATTTATGGTTCGTGTTTGATTAACTTGTTCCTAATATTGAGGTTAAGGGATGTTCAAATTATGTGAGATAGCGTGTCAGGAATGTCCCTATTAAATTGATATTTGATTACATACATATTAATGGCTTATATTATTATGTAATATATTTACAATTTTTCTAGTGAAATTAGTCAACCCATAGTAAAAGAGTTTATATGACAAGTTACATTATAATAATATCAATGAACTGATTTTAATAAAACATGATTTAAGAGAAATATCATTCTTAGGCAAAGCGCGGTGTTGAGTTCCTCCACTCAACTAGCGATGTCTCCAGAATTCGGTGGAAAGTGAGGAATGAAAGTATCTTAATAGAAATGGAGGGAACCTGGGGACCAAATGTAAAGAACAATGGCTTCCCATGTGCCCTCTTCCTACCCTGCTAAGTGCGGGATACGGGCTACGTGAAGGTAAAAAAATATTCTCTTAAATCGAAAATGTCGTGAAGCACCGCCACAGCGTCTGGCTGTAAACATAAATATTGTGTATTCGATTCCTCCTTATTTTATTTTCACTTCCTCGCTTTGATAACAAGGCAAAACGCGGAGTTGAGTTCCGTCTTGAAAATTAGACGAAAATTGAGATTGACGAAGATTGGTTAACTTCATAAATTGTAAAATACCGTTTTTTTCTTTTTTCTTGTAGTGTGTACTGGGCGATGTCGCTCCAGGTGTGTGTGTGGGAGGTGGTGTACGTGCACGTGCATCGCTCACAAGCGAGCGACGCTCTCATATTGGTCGGACAGGACGGGGTTCAACGACCGCCGATACATTTTCCAAAAGGTTTTTTTATTTTCAATATTTTTAATTATTATTATCATCAATAGTTGTGTGCATTGGAAATCAGCCTTTTCATAAATCATCACATCAGCATCATAAATTTTTGAGTCGGTCTTTTGATAAAATAAAGAAGGGTTTGTCTTCAGTATTGGGATGGACTTAGAAATTGGAGCTGCCACAAATAATATTTTACACCACATAAAATATATTTTTATATATTTTTAATATATTATGTGCGATCCTGACCTAGAATAGGATCATCCTGGTACTGGTGGTGTAGTCACGTCGCCAGCAATGACAACACGTATGGGCAGACTCGACCGGATCATTACCACGCCCGGCATTTAAAACCGGCGTGAAGTAGTGGCTTTATGCCACTGGGTTTCGCATCAGGTAATGCCGGGCTCCGGCGCCCAACGCACCTGTAGCTTCTCTGGTGTAGCACGGGGTCGTGGGCGGCGGTGATCACTTACCCTCAGGTGACCCGCACGCTCGTTTGCCTTGTTCTTTTCCATTCAAAAAAAATGTAATACTAATAACATAGTACGATCAAATAAAATAAAAAAGTAAGATAATTTTTTATTATAGGAGGGCATTTGCTATCCTTCTTGAGTAATTTGGAGACGGGGCTTTTACCACATGGTCAACTTGACCCGCCATTATGGTCACAACGAGGAACTGGCAAGGTACTATATTTTAATAAGATATCACGTTTATAGTCATACATTGTTTAATTGTGCCACGATGAACTTTACTCATTTTATTCATAAATCAATCTCTTGTTTTCAAAAAAATAAATTGCAAATAAAAAATGGTTTCTAATATATTATATTTTTGTCAAACTCATTTTTTTTTGGTTTTGTGGGTTTGTCGTCGGTCTAGGGAGTAAACAGCCTATTAAGCAAATTGAAAAAGACAAAAAAACGTCTTTAAACAACTTTGAGTATAATATAATTAATTAATTAAGTAGATATGTATTATCAGAAAGTTTTATAATTTCGAAAATTTATTTGTATTCTGTACCTACTATATAAAATATAATAAAAATAAATATAAAATGAAATAAAGGTCAGTTTTCTACTTTTTAACACTTTCGAATGATATAAAAATGTATTTAACGAAAAATTAAAAACGAATTTAGCGAATTTACACTCTAAACCGACAATATGTGACATAAGGCGTGTAGCTAAATGAAACAATATATAAACATACCTTCAATGGTAATTTTCCCTATAGTTTTTACGTGTTACATCTGCGTCGATATAATCATGATGATGACGACCAAGTTTCAATCATAATCTTAATGTCTTTTTAATTTATCTGTACGTAATTTAATGACATAAAATATGGACTTATAAAATAATCGATTTTTTTTAGGTGTTTGGTCGTGGCAAGATACGAAGGCGACCAATGCCCAGCTTGTGCGAGAGTGGAGAAACTGAAGAACCTGATTGGGAAGAAGTGGCTGGAGACTATGTGTTTCGTATTGTTAATAACGCTATCGCTGATAGAGAAGGTATGTTTTTCTAAGAAGAAGAACCGAAACCTTTATAGGACAACATAGTGATCTTATAGGACAATGTGATCTTGTAGGATTACATTTTTGTCTGTCTGTCTATCTGTCTACCATGACCATCTATCTCGAAATTACGTGAATGTATTAATCTGAAATGAATACCTAATATTCAGGATATAACTAATATCCTTTGGACCATTCAAAAATAAAGCTTCAAGTCAATGCAAGCAAAATATATGAACGTTTACATACAGCTTTTGCTGCATTTTATATGATTTTCGCCGTCTAATCAAAACCTAGTTGGGTATTTATCGTGGACCTACAAACATGAAATTTGGCTTGGAGTGAGAACTTGTAGTAGAAATAGATTAAAATATCGAAAAAAATGACAGTTTATACGTATTTCATAGAAAAAAGTGATTATTAACTTATAATTGTGGTTCATTTCATACCAAATGAAGGCTTCTGAAATTTCCACATAAAATCCTGAATCTGCCATACCAATTTCAGGTAACCGTCGGTATGCGAGTCTGACTCGCGTTTGGCCAGTTTTTGTATTTAAATAGATAATAATTTTTAAAGTGTTATTCCACACTTAGGAAAGAAGAACGTTTTCTATAAAAATAATAATTTTCAATTTATTACCAAAGGGTAATTTAAATTTAAATGATATATCGGGATGTTGCCAGAACTACCATAACGTGACCTAGCGTTATTGCTTGACGTGACATAACATAATTGACTTTGACTTTGACGTGACGTGACTTTATTAAAAAGAGTTTAAAAGTTTCCGTAGCTCAAAAGAGAAACACAGAACCATTACAAAATCACTGTATAGTCTGTGAGTCTGTCTGTTAATATCATTTTTCTGTAGGTTGCGTCCGTGTGAAAAAAGTATGAAATTAAAATTAATATCAAATTATCGGATCTACAGTCCTTTGGACCTTCGTCTTTGGGAATATTGTATGAAATTCTCGCATTTCCCGTAGCCAAGAGTTATATTACCTATATTATTTAATTATGCAATATGCCAAGAAGTAAAAATTTGCAGTACATAACAAAGGATTGTTTTTCTGTGAAAATTATATCCATAGAAAAAAAATATGAACAGTTCATCCCAAGCCCGAATGTTTAGTTTGTCAAGTTTTACAGGTGGTAGTTGCGCTTTACCTCCAACGACGCTTGTTGCAGCCATGCGGCACTCGCTGCTGGAGCGCGTGGTGCAGTCGCCGCCGCGCACGCCGCGCCGCCCGCTCGCCTCCACCTCCACCACCTCCTCCGACTCCTCCACCATGTCCGTGGACTGCCCCGCCGGCCTCAACGGACACGGCGCGCCCGCTGCCAACCCTATTGCTGAGGAGGTATTGGACGTTTCTATTTGTATAAGGTTGAATGGATATAACGCGCCCGTTGCTAATCCCGTTGCTGAGGAAGCATTGCAAATTGTATTAATATTTTTTTCCAGATTTTGTTTGAATAATTTTAATGAAACTTGTTTTAACCATTTTTTTATTTATTTTTGTTCTCCTCCGTTCTCATAAAATTGAATAAAAAAAGGTACAAAGTTTTGCTTCATGTTTTAACAAATACATTAAACGTAGCGCAACGGCACAAAGTGTGAATGTAAAACCTACTGGTTGTGGGTTCGATCCACACTCGAGGAGATGAAATATTTGCTTAAAATGTATATTTCCATTTCTTCGCTCTGGTGTCGAGGCAAAGCGCGACGTTGAGTTCTGTCACTCAACACGCAATGCCTCCAGAATTCGTCAAAAAATGGGGAACGGAGTGTCTTAACACTAGGTTCCCTCTGCCTACCCTGCAGTGTGCGGGATACAGCGTGAAGCTGATATAAATGAATAAGTTCCAAATGCAGGTAGCTTCAATCGAGCTGGTATGCAGTACGATGCGTCGTCAGATCATATCGCGCGCGTTCTATGGGTGGCTCGCGTACTGCCGGCACCTGTCCACCGTCCGCACTCATCTCAGTGGACTTGTACATTCTAGTATTGTGCCGAGAGGTTGGTTTGTTTTGTTAGTTAAGTAGTTATGTTAATATTTAAAATTTATGTTATAAGTTACAATCTAATAAAAAATATAAATTTAAAATGAAAGCCAAGTAAAATGTTAACTAAACTGACGCATGAATCGGAGATCTATATGGGTACCGAGTTCGAGAGTGTTTAGTCGGGTTATAATTTAAGGTCTAAATTTAACTCGTCATTTTTTTTATGTTCAGATTTTATTATATTTATAAGTTACTGTACTCCCACCTTGTACTAGACCAGTGATTCTCAACCACTGTGCCGCGGCACTTTTGTGTGCCGCCAAATTTCAAAAATGTGCCGCCAAATTTTGCAAATATATAATAATGTTAATATTATTAAATTATATCATTTAAAAAAATATATATTTTTAACATGAATATATATTTAAATCCACAAAAAATAAATTATTTTATTATTTGCTTTGCAACGCGTCTTTTCTTAGTGCCTGCGTGTGTTGTAGTAAGTAAATAATTTGTATCTTTTTCTTTGTGTGCCACCAAATTTTGAAATCGTTAAATATGTGCCGCAACAAAAAAAAAGTTGAGAATCACTGTACTAGACTATTAGATTGATATTTGGTGATGGTAAAAGATAGCCAAGTCAAATTTAGATCTTTAATTTTTTCCCAAGTAAGAACAGAGGGATTCGTGGGTTCTGGTGCACTTCCGTTTCGAAAACGAAAAACCTCTCATTTGGATCGATCGCGCTGCGTCCCAGAGCTATATCTCTAACCATACCAAAGGTAGCTTTTTTAATTACCTCACACTAATTGATTTGGTTAT
Source organism: Heliconius hermathena (assembly GCA_013403705.1). Classification (NCBI taxonomy): domain Eukaryota; kingdom Metazoa; phylum Arthropoda; class Insecta; order Lepidoptera; family Nymphalidae; genus Heliconius; species Heliconius hermathena. Next base: position 37,303 of record JAAIXJ010001869.1, read on the forward strand.
CATTCACCTTATTACGCTCCCCGGTCTTACATAACTCTCGTCGTAACTGCGTCACAGTGTCTGTCTGTTTGTTGCTATGTTGACTACTACTTAATGCAATTTCTCTTATTTTAATCAAAGCTACGATATAAAACAATATTATATGCTAGAACCCATGATATTAAATCGCTTCCTGAAAATAATTTCGTTGTTACAATCTTTATGAATTTATTTAGCAGATGAAGTCATCTAGGTATCGTTATTGTTTTCCTAATATTTTTAAACGATCTGGACTCAATCACATATTTCGTTTTGGCATCAGATTTCTTAATACGATCGTCATTGTTTTTGGAATTTTAAAAGGTGTGTCCATTTGCTTTCACTTTGAACATTACTAATAGTCTAAGTTAGTATAAAACGACTGTGTCTTTTTGGATTCTCTACTAAATTGTTCTGCAACTTGTAAAGAACTACCTATTCTGCGAGTATGCATTATCTGTAGGGCGAGTAACGAAAGATACCTCGTACCTTACTACCAACGAAGATGATAGATCCAATGCAACACATGTCATAAAAATTGAGATATTTGATTTGAAATACCATCGTAGAAGCACTGGAAACATGCAGACGTGAGGGTCAAATATTACAACAACAAGAAGAACAAAAATAACCACTACCAACTAACATGAAAGTTGGCACACAGCATTAGAAAAGAAATTTCCAGTGCACCAGACCCAAAAAAATATAATTTTAAGCAAGACTAAATAAATTATCTTACTAAAATTTTACTTTTTTTATTTTTCATATGAAAAGGCATTTAAATAAAACCAAATAATATTTTTTATATATTATTATAATAAATATTGTTTCATACATTTTTTCACATAATTTTATTCTTGTTTAATCTATCTTGATTAAACATTTCAACAAAGTCAGTGATACATAGATATATGTACCTCTACGCTTAAGATATATATTTATACAAGACAGTATTCACCATAAAAAGATGAAAAAACATTTTGAATTATCTTATTGATATCTGATAACTGTTTGGTTTTCGGCCAAAAATGATATATGATAACTATTTGGTATTCGACCAAAAGTATCACAATATTTTCCAATTCCATTTGTACCTATGTAAATTGGTACCCAATGTGAGTCTGGTTTTGTATCAGGATCTAAATGCGTATAGCTAATGCGTAGGCCATGAGAATTACAGCATAAAACCCCATTTATAACATTTATACCTATAATATTACACAATCTTAGCAATTCCGATGCTCATTTTATTGTACATGTATTAAATTTTGCTGAAGGTGAGGTACAAATCACTCCAGAAAATAAAGAAATGTATATTTCTTTCTCAAAACTTCTGAACGTAAATGATAAAAAGGTTAGTTTGAGATTTATTGGCTCTTTTAATTTTTATCGAGTAGTTTAGATTCATTAGCTAAGAATTTCAATGGTGATGAGTTCCAAGCAACGAAAAAACAATATCCCTCTGATAAAGACTTCCAGTTGTTAAAGCAGAAAGGTGTTTATCCATAAGAACATATGTCTTCGGTCAAATCATTAGAATTGTCGTCGTCCATCAATTAAGTGTTTCGCTAGTAGATTGACTGGTCATTGACGATTATAATAATGCTCAAAAAGTATGATCTCATTTCAACTGTCTGTATGGCTGACTATTCTAATCTTTATTTAAAAATGGACGTAATATCTTTCTTATCTCATTACTTTACCGCTCCAGGGTTAAGTTGGGATGCTATGTTAAAATGTACTAAAGTTGAACTAGAATTATTAACAGATTTTGATATTTTTTTTGGCAAATCCGTATTAGAGGGGGCCAATACAGTAATCGTTATGTATAAGCAAATAATCCACACATGAAAACTTTTGATAGTAATGATCTTATTCATATTTATCTTGATGTAAACAATTTATATGGGCGGGCTATGTCTCAATATTTGCCTTTGTCTAATATGAATTTGAATAGGAAGATGTGTTTTATAGATCCTTGTGTATTTTTTTTAATGTAAATTATAATGTACCGATCACTTCTGATGTTGGATATATTTTAGAAGTAGATATAGAATACCCCGATAAGGTTACATGATGTTCTTTCCATTATATCCACAAAATATTTGTGTAGGTAATTCTAAACAATTTAAATCAGTAACTAATTTATATAACAAGCAAAAATATGTTTTACATTATAGAAATATTTTGCAATATGAAATATGGTTTGCAAGTACAAAAAGTTCATAGAGTATTTTAAGTTCAAACAAAGACCCTGGTTAAAAAAATATATTGAATTAAACACCCAATTACGTACTTTAGTAACATCTGACTTCGAAAAATATTTTTTTAAGCTGATGAATAATTCTGTATTTGGAAAGACAATGGAAAATATTGAAAAAACGTTAAACGTTAACATATTAACACATTGGGAAAATCACGGAAAAATCAAATATTTTGAGAGTCTTATTGCTTGTCCAGAATTTCACAGTTTTTCTATTTTTTCTGAAAATTTGGTCACAGTCCAACTTCGCAAAACTAAATTGTTTTATATTAGATATATCCAAGACTTTAATGTATGACTTGAACATGAAACTGTTATATTATGATACTGATAGTTTGATATACAAAATATTTTGTGAAGATTTTTACAAAGAAATCAAGGAGGATTTGAATTCATATTTTGATACTTCTGATCCTTTAAATAATCAGTTTGATTTTCCTCAAGTAAATAAAAAGAAATTAGGATTTTTAAAAGACGAGAACAACGGATTTTTTTTACTGAATTGTGTAGAAGATCGTAGCGTCGCTTTAACTAACTTTAGCTAGTGAAGCTAAATGGGTTAATAAAAGTATAACTAAGAAATTAAATGTTAGTGACTATAGGTCATGTTTATTTAATAAACTGAAGAATACGAGGAAATCATGTATAAATAGTATTACTTGTCGACGTCTAACGCTGAACATACCTCACCATCACTATCAAAAAACGAGAGAGACGAAACAGTGACTCTCTGGACGAGTTCTTTCAAGAACCTCCAAAGAAGAAAAAGACAAAACTGCGTTCGTCATCTGTAGAGTGAGCAACGAAAGATTCAATGCATCCAATGCAACACATCTCATAAAAATTGAGATATTTTTTTGAAAAAACTGGATAATATACCATCGGAGGTGCACTGGAAACATGCAGACGTGAGGGGTCAAATATTACAACAACAAGAAGAACAATAATAACCACCACCAACTAACACGAAAGTTGGTACACAGCATTAGAAAAGAAAATTATTTTCCAGGACCTTCGAATTTTATCTTATCATTTTATACGTTTTCACCACGCCAGTTTTTTTTTACTTAGACCTGTGTTTGGAAGATTAACTCCGACATGTGTACAATCACTGAATCTATGTCCATTGAGAGCTTCCTGACTGTTAAAATAAATAAGACAACCATCACAAATGTAAATGGCATCATTTCGTGATGTAACCTGATGAATGACTAAACGAGATAAATTTTTAATATAATAATAAGGTTTTACATTATTATTATATTAACTTCCGCCTGTTTTCATATTTTGAATATGAAGTGACTCGATCTGAACTTTTATTTTTTAGGTACAATTGTGAGAGTAAAGTCCTCTTAAAATATTGAACGTCGATACTTTTTACATCTTTTACTGCCCTTTTGTTTCGTATGTTATAAGACAAAGTAATTTATGAAGATCCACGAAGTGGATTTAATTTGTTCACATTCATATCCAAATTAAATATATTCTGAATAGTCCAACCACTGTCTTTTAACAGATTTGTTAAAGATGACATTCGGAGTTTGAAAATTAAAAGTATTTGTCAATTCTTTACATTGTTGAATAAGATTAGATTGAAGTATAAAATTGACCTTTAAGGTTTTGAAATCTACAATACTCTCCCAAACTAAAGTGAAAAGAGTTTCTTTGATGGAATTGAAAAACAAATTAAATTCCAAAACCTCGTCACTAACGGAGAGTGGAGTTATTCTAAAAGTATAAACACGTTTTCTAAATGCTTTTTCGATTGTGGTTACATTCGGAAAACTGTGATGAATGCGTAATGCACTATTTTTATGGATATTGTTCCGATATTAAATTGCTAAATATCTCCTTTTAACAAGTATTTTGCATACCTCGCATTCGATCATGTCATTGTCTGATGGTTGAGCTAATGGTTTTGAATTCCTTGAAATTGATGGTTCACTTAGATGTCTCATTTTCAAAACTTTTTTATTGTTATCTTGAGCTACGCGTTTCAAGCCTCTGCCAACTTGTAAGCTGGTTAACAAAGAAAATAGATTTAAAACATCTAATAAATTTAAGCAGGAAAAGTAGAAATTAATGTTTCTTCATTAATAATCATTATTACTTACTTCTTTTCCACACATTCACTAATGTTAAACAAAGCTTCATCAAATTATGAATCAAAAGTTTTTGACTCTATACTTGTAAATTTATCGTTGAAAAATTCCATAGCACATTCTGCTGACTCAACAATCTCACAAATTTCATCCAATTTCTTATCAGTCCAGCAATACTTTCAATCTCCTTCTTCTCTTCTTTAGTAAATAACACACTAGTAACATGACCAGAGTCGGCCATGTTGAACGACTTTTTAGCACAGCACGAGGGAATGTAACCCAGACAATCTGAATGATAATAATGTTAGTATGCTAGGCCACGTTTTGACTTTTATAGATAGATCCTATACATTAATTACTTAATGACTTAGTTCAAAGTAAATGGACAAACCTATTAAAATTCCAGAAACAATGACGATATATTGAGAATTCTGTTGCTAAAGCGAAATATTTGATCGAGTCCACAGTTAAGTGTGACGCAGTTAGGTGATTAGCAAGGATTCTACGAAGTGAGCGAGTAAGATTGTTAAGACCGGGGAGCGTAATGAGGTAAGTAATTAGCAAATCAGCTAGTGTGATTTCATTAGAAAAGCTATCTTTGGAACGGTTAGAGATGTAGCTCTGGGGCCCAGCGCAATCGATCCAAATGAGGGATATTTTTTTAATTAGTTTTAGAGACCACCGAGAATTGGCTTGGTTCATGGGTTTCTGGCCCACTTCATCCCGGCTTGCTGGAGGAGGAAGTGCTCTAGAACCCACGAGTCCCTAATACATTTCAATTGGCATTTCACTACAATAAAACATTTACTTTAATATTTAACAGAAAGCGCAGAATCCGGACTGACACAGGATTTATGGCGGTCCATGATGGACAATCGTGGTGTAATCAACGACCAGGACGAAGTGTATAGAATAGTGTACTATGGAGGCGTACAGCATGATATTAGGAAAGAAGTATGGCCGTTCCTTTTAGGATATTACGAGTAAGCTTAAGTTTATTTACAGTTATTATGTAATAAAAAAAATCAACTTCACGCTGTGTCCCGCTTACAGTAGGATAGGCCATGGAAGCCTAGTGCTCCACTGACTGACTCCATTCCCCATTTCCTGCCGAATTCTGGAGTCATTGCGTGTTGAGTGGCGGAACTCAACACCGCGCTTTACCTTGACACCAGAGTGAAGAAATTAAAATATAAACTGAAATAAATATTTCATTTCCTCGAATGGGGATCGAATCCCGAACCAGTCGCGTTTACAGTCACATACTTGTGCTCCTGCGCCACAAGTGGCCTCTATTATATGTTAATTATATCAAATTATATGTAACTAATTAGCTTAGCGTTCAAAATGTGTGTGCTGAGCCCTCAACATTGTGCTTAATATCGAAAGTTTTCAATGTTATATTATATATAGCTTAATATTACTATTCATTTAAAATTACTTATACAGCTGTCGTCGAAAGTAAAGTCACAGGTTGATAAAATATTTTAAATGAAAACATAAAAAAATGGTAAATTAATAAAATTATTAAATATTTAGTAATTATTAATCTATCTCATATCTCACCTATTTATCATTGAACAGATTCGGCTCAACAGCGGAAGAGCGAGCAGAGCAAGACATAACATATCGTCGTCAGTACGAGACCACTATGTCGGAGTGGTTGTGCGTAGAGGCCATCGTACGGCAAAGGGACAGGGAAGCCACGGCGGCATCCATTGCGAGACTCACTGAAGCGTCTGGGAAGAAGTCTGAAGTTGTTGAACCAGAGGTTGTTGCTTATACCTAAATCTAAGACATAATCTTTATATACAGTTTCACGCTCTGTCCGTATAGCACGTTAGACAGAGAGAATCTAGTGTTAAGACTCTCCGCTCACTACGCACCGTCTAACCCTTGAGGCATTGTGTGTTGTGTGGAAGAACTGAATGGTGAAACTTAGTCTTTAGCTACGGTGTGTTTTTTTTCCCTATATATTTTTTATTTAAAGTAAATGAAGAACGAATTTAGATGAGAGATTCCAATAACTTGATAGACAATATTGTTGTAAAAAAATAATAAATGGAACTTATTCCGATATTCATAGTGATACAATATTTATTTATTTATTTATTTATATTATACTTAGAGGTACGGAATTTTCGCAAAAAAAAAATCACCTATTTCGCATTTATATGTATTTTTCAAAATTTTAAAATTTCGCATAAATTTCGCATTTATACATTCGAAATTATAAAATTTGGGTAAATTAGGTATTTATTAAACAAAAATACGTGTTTAGTAATTTTATTACTAAATATGAAAGTAAAATTTAACAAAATACAAAATACAAAATTTCAAAGTACAACATTGTAGAAATTTCAAGATTCGACTCCTTAAACGTCGTTCTTCGGTCTGTTACGACGACATTGTATATGCTGAAGAAGCGTTCAGCGTCGACGCTGTTGGTTGGACTCCAAATACTCTGTAATGCTGCTTCAGCAAAGGACGGAAAGTTGCATTTGACAGCCAACAATATGTCCTTTACATTGGGGTTTTCATTTATATTAATAGACCGACGATTTAACCTATGAAAGTGCGCATACCCATCAATTAGCTCATTTTGAGGAAGTCCTTGGAAAAAAGGAATTTGCGAAAAACTTTCTAGCAATACGTTTATATTTAATTTGGTTGAACTTGCAGCCACAGATGGGCAAAACAATTGGCCAATGTGAAAGAAAGCCTCGTTCGTCTTATATTAGTTATAGAAGGTTTATAGAACTGTTATGAATACGCAATGTTATCGAACGTTTCATAAACTTATAGAGCATTTTAACTAATGAACGTTTTAAACGTTCTATAAGGGTTTTTTATGAATAAGGCCGTAACAATCCATCATACGAACATTACCATACATTTCGCATTTATTCGCATTTATGTGTAATTTTCGCATTTATTCGCATCTATTTCGTAAATACGAAAATTCCGTACCTCTAACTATACTATATTTTATAATCATTCACTCACTCTTACACTTATTTATCTTAAAATAAAATTATTTATCACTTATTTATCTTAAAATAAAATTTACTAACTTTTGAATAGATCAACAAATTTTAATGCTTAAAACCTAACTAAACACCTCCAGGTATTCGAAGACGACTGCAGCGTAATATCAGACAATCCACCGATCGTATCACCCGAACCGAGTGACACTGAGCAAAAGAAGGAGAAACCGATATTGTCACGGGCACCCAGTATAGACGAAGTGGACAACATCGAAATGGATTCTGAAGACAAAACTAAAATCAACGGTGACACAACGGATAGCCGAGACAGTGTTTCGGAGTTCGAAGAAGAGGTTCATATAAAGAGTGTCGTAGAAAATCCTGACATGAGACGGGAAAGTATAGCGGAAATAAAACGGCTCGCTGAAGGCATAGTGTCTAAAGGCGATGGTAGAGGATTACTTTGTAGTGTTGATAGTGCTAATATTAATCTCAACGGCAATGATGCAAAAATCGAGGAAAATGAACCTAGTACCCACAGTCAGCATACAAGTGTTATTATAACTAACCCTTCTGTGGATCTCGCGCCGTCTGGTTCACCGGCGTCTGGTGGGACTACTGGTGAGGTCTTTTTATTACTAGTTACTGTTTTATAGTGTACAAATTGCTTTAATATTATTTATTAATTTAATGAAAATATGAAACAAAATAAAGAATAGATATTATACACTATATTCGGTTTCGCGGCTCAACTCGCAATGCAGCCTGAATTTGACGGAAAATGAGAAACGGAGTGTCTTAACACTATGTTCCTTCTGCCTACTCTGCTATGTGCGGGTAACAGCGTGAAGTTAATTTTTTTTATTTTGATTTTAGCTTAGCATATTAAGCAAGACTATATTACAATACGATAGCCGTATCGTTGTAAGTCACTTTACCAGCGATCAGAAATGTGTCATAGAATGCATCATGTCATAATTTTTAGTTATTATTTTTGACCACGCGGGTGAACAGCACATATATATATATATATATATATATATTTTAACAAAAATAGTGAAATAATATATTTTTTTTTATGTTTTACATATTTTTTAAATGTTATTTCTCAGTTAGAATAGAATAAAAGTTGCTTAGGGAATGTATAAAAAATGAAACAAAGCGTAATTTGAGGCCGCGTCCCTCGTTTACCGTCGAAGCACTCTGTCCAGCCAACGCGAGCCCGGCGCGCAGTCCGCTGGGCGTGGTGCGCGAGGAGTCGGCGTCGGCGGGCGCGTCCTTCGACACGCTGGAGCCCGACGCGCGCCCCGACGCGCGCCCCGACGCGCGCTCCGCCTGCGTGTCGCCCGCCAGCTCCAACGGCGGCGTCTACTCGGTGAGTTGTGCTTATTGTTCTTAGCTCATTTGGAGGAGGACGGATCGAAGCTCTTAATTGTAAATTCATTTTGATAGTAGCTTCACGTTTTTTCCCGCATAGACGTGTTGGCAGACGGAACCTAGTGAATCTAATTAAAACTGAACTTCAAATGAACTCGCTCTGGTAACTAAACAAACCGCGGCGTTGAGTTCCGCCGTTCAACACGCAATTCATAATGCAATGAGTCCATTGATATGACGTAACGGCGTTTTGTGAGGTCCGAAGTAATAGCTGCGACACAGTATTGTACTACTGCAGTTGTTATCGTTATAAAATGTTATTATTTTTGCCGTGTGATCCCGGCCTGGAATAGGATCATCCTGGTACTGTTGGTGTCGTAAGAGGCGACTAAAGTACGTGTTACGTCGCCAGCAATGGCAGCACGTATGGGCAGACTCGACCGGATCTTTACCACTCCCGGCATTTAAAACCGGCGTGAAGTAGTGGCTTTATGCCACTGGGTTTCGCATCAGGTAATGCCGGGCTCCGGCGCCCAACGCACCTGTAGCTCCTCTGGTGTTGCACGGGGTCGTGGGCGGCGGTGATCACTTACCATCAAGTGACCCGAATGCTCGTTTGCCTTTGTTCTTTCCCATAAAAAAAATGTTATACAAAATTTTTAAATAAATAAACATTATTATTATTAAAAAAGTAGCGACACGTCCGTAGCGTTTGGCGCTCCGTTCTCTCTGACGTCACTACCCCGCTAGGGATAAAGCGTGAAGCTAGTTATAGTTATTATTTAAAAAAAAATGGCGAAAAGTAGGAATAAAGTAAAAATAAATAATTTTTTTTAAATCTTTGCAGTTTGTTGCCTTCTGATTAAGAATTGTACTATTATATATGTATATAATGCTTCCAAAGTCTTATGATAGAATACTAGGTGCTATATATCTTCTCTATTCGTCTTAAGTGAATCACTTTTTGAATTGATAATATTCTACTTCTAGAATGAGTTGGTGGAGAGTTTCGCGCTCAATTTACATCGAATTGAAAAAGATGTGCAACGATGTGACAGAAATTATCCTTTCTTCACTGACGAAAATCTCGACAAGTTAAGAAATATTATGTGCACGTGAGTATCAAGTACGAATAAAACTGTTTGCAAAACGCTGAATTATTATTTTAATATAATCGAAGTTTTATATTCGATTATATTTAATTATTTAACCGAGTTATGGTTTCGGCCAGTTTCGGTTAAAAATCGTAATTTTAACCATAGCTGGACCATAGTTTCGATTTCGGCCAAAAAACGGCCGAACCTGTGGTCGCGTCGATACTGTGCTTGTGACGCCCCATAGCTCTGATAATTTGTGTGGTTCATGAGTTATAAAACCAATGACTGTGATAAATAATAAATTAATATGGTAATTACTAGCTGTTACAACCCTATTTTGGGTGTTTTCGAAAACCAAAAACTCCGACTTTTCAGTTCTGTTAAAACACCCTTCGTAATATCCATAATTCAAAGTTTAAAAAGCCGAATTTAGTACGCAAAAATAAGAAGTTGGAGCTCTAGACATATATAGAGTGTAAACTGTATTAAAAATTATAATACAATTGAACAGTTACGTATGGGAACACCTGGAGACGGGCTACATGCAGGGCATGTGCGACCTGGTGGCGCCGCTGCTCGTCGTCGTGAAGGAGGAGGCGGTCGCGCACGCGCTGTTCTCGCGCCTGATGTTGAGGGCGCGGGACAACTTCCCCTCGGGACAGGCTATGGATGCGCATTTTGCTGATATGAGGTAATAATGCAAACGAGTAAAGATAAATTAATAAAGTATTTGTTGTCGTGACGCAGGGGCACGCGACAGTTTGCGGGTTCGACTCCCATACGAGGAAATGTAATTATTATATTTCCATTTCCTCGTTCAGTTGTCGAGACAAAGCTCGGCGTTGAGTTCCGCTACTGAAAATGCAATGCCTCCAGAATTTGAAGATAAGTGGGAAGCGAAGTTTCTTAACACTAAGCCTCCTCTGCCTTGCCTGCTTCATGTGGAATGCGTGAAAGTAATATAAGAGGGACAATAATATTATGTTATGAGCTTAAAATGCATAAGTCTATTTCGTATATATTTTTGATACTTGCTATAACGTCAATTATCGCTGATTTTTAGTTACGCCTTAAAACTTTGCTACCTGAGATATAAAGCGAGTGCAATAGGAGATGGATAACAAACAATTCCTTCAAAAAAATATATCTTTCTTATTTTTTATACTTCTTACTTTTGTGGCTGTTCATAGTAGATGACTTTTAGTATTATAAGAGTAAATATATTACAGGTCGCTTATACAAATCCTGGACTGCGAGCTATACGAGTTGATGCACGCCCACGGCGATTATACGCACTTCTACTTCTGCTATCGGTGGTTCCTGCTCGATTTTAAACGGGAGCTTCTCTATCAAGATGTAAGTATTTATATATTATATAATATTTATTTATTCATAAAAATATTACTTCCTTGGAAATAAAGAAAAATAGTAGTAATGTATAAATTTAATTGACTAAATTACTATTAAATTGAGTTTCTAAGTGTCATGTGTAATTTTGTTTATATTCTCAAGATTAAAAGTTTTTTACACATTTATTTGATGGATCTCTAAGTGGTTCGATTATTTTACAGGATTTTAAAAAGATCTTGTCCGTAATTCTCAAATTCGAATGCAAGATTAATAAAATGGTGATGTCGTCTGACCATCTCACTCGCCAATTCTCTTTTGCTTCCTTCACTGTAGTAGCCAATAGAAAAATAAGTCTTTAAAGAAAAAAAAAGGATGTTCATTTTATAGCAATTACGACAAAGCTTTCTTATATATGATTTTTTGCTTCGAAACCATAGTGAAGAAATGAAATATTAAATATTTTATTTCCCCCAGTTGGGTTCGAACCCACAACCTCACCCTTGCGCCACGACTGGTCTCTGCCAGCTAGATAATTGTTAAATTAAAATACACCAGGTATTCTCCGCGTGGGAGCTGATCTGGGCGGCGCGGCGCGTCGCGTCCGAGCACATGGTGCTGTTCATAGCGCTGGCGCTGCTCGAGACCTACCGCGACGTCATACTCGCCAACGCCATGGACTTCACGGATATCATCAAGTTCTTTAATGGTTACCACTTTTTTATATTTACCTTTGATTCATAGTTTATAGTATCGTTAGAAATCGGAAGCGGTTATATATATATCGTCTATATGTTTCTAAACTATTTGGAAAGAGATACTATGTAATTGCAATAAGTGATATGTATCAGCTTATAACAATACTTTACACGAGTTTCCTTCCAATACAGGCCGTTACCTACAAGCAACTGTCCCCCATTGACACAATTCCACTGCTTTTATAGTTATTTTCACCTAAATCTACCCTCTATTACACGAGTTCGCTAACAGTATATTATTTATTTTAAAAAAAGAGGAAATACAAAGAAAATAACTAATAAATATATATATACGAAAAAAAACACCTTTAGGTAATTACAACAGCAGGTTCCCTTTGTTTACCCGAGCGCCTTAATTTTAGATAATAGCAATTAATCAAATAATTATAACTGCAAAAAAAGTAAAAAAATATTTCTATTATACTGATCACAGCGAGACATTGGTGCAGGAACAGCGTCTGATTGTAAAATACGATGATTGTTGGTTCGAATCCCAGTCGCGGTAATAAATATTTACATATTTTCGCTCTGGCAAGACAAAACTCGGCGGTGAATTCTGTCACACATTCTCGACCTTTCTTACCGTAAGCGGTATAAAGGTTGAAGTTGAAGGAATGAAATAAAGAAATATAAACTTTATGCAGAGAGTATAAAGAGAGATATTAGTTTCAAGTACACAACACGTCTCTGTGTGAGCACATAGTAGGAAAATCGCCCACAGTCTAAAATATGGACGGATAATGAAATAAAATTATAGACCTTACAACATAAGTTACTGTAGAATATTAATTATTTTCTTTTTTAGAAAACTTATAAAAAAATACATAAGTACTCAGAGGCCAGTTGTGGCGTAGCGGCACCTAAAGTGTGTGTAAAACCGACTGGTTGTGGATTCGATTCCCACTTGAGGAGATGAAATATTTACTTAAATTTATATTTCCATTTCTTCGCTCTGGTGTCGAGGCAAAGCGCGGCGTTGAGTTCTATCACTCAACACGCAACACCTCTAGAATTCGGCAGAAAGTGGGGAACGGAGTGTCTTAACACTATGTTCCCTCTGACTACCCTGCTGTGTGCGGGATACAGCGTGAAAAATCCACATCAATTGTTTGAAGTTTTATCCGTGTTCTTTTCAATAACACTTTTAAAATATTAAAAATATTTATTACTAAAAAAAAATATAAAGATATGTTTCATTTTCAGAAATGGCCGAACGTCACAACGCGTCTGCGGTGCTGTCACTCGCTAGAGATCTAGTCCTGCAAGTTCAAACTCTAATAGAGAACAAATAAATATAATAACGTTTAAACCTTTTATAACTACTTCAAATATATTGATGTAAGAAAAGTTTAACTGATGTTATTTCCTTATGTAAATTTTTTTTTCAACATATTTAAGTAACAAAAAAAGTAACTCAACTTATGTATTTAATTCGAGACTTATATTACGATTTTAAAACGGATATAGTAAGTTTATAAAAAAATCTATAATAATATATTAATAATTAATGTTGTCTTAATTAATTTTAATAATATTGTTTAATTTTTCTTACACCAATGCAACTATGTAGTAATATAATAGTGAAATATTCTTATAAGATATTAGACAAATCGTTAATAAATATTTATAAATGATATATTGGAAACATAGAGAAGCAAATAAAACTATCTCCATTAAGATCAATATTTGGAAAATTAAATAAAACATCAGCTTCACGCTGTATCCCGCATACAGCAAGGTAGGCAGAGGGCCCCGTTCCCCACTTTCCGCCAAGTTCTGGAGGCATTGCGCGTTGAGTGGCGGAACTCAACGCAGCGCTTTGCCTCGACACCGGAGCGAAGAAATGAAAATATAAATGTAAATAAATATTTCTTTTCCTCGAGTGGGGATCGAACCCACAACCAGTCGATTTTACAGTCACACTTTGTGCTACTGCGCCACGATTGGCCTCAACTTAATTATGCTATAACATCAAAATAATTATTCGATATTGTTGTTTAATTAAAAAAAAAAAATGAATATTGTTGTATTTGCTCCTATATGATTCAGTTACCTATATCGTATATAGACGATTCGAACGATGTTCTTAGTAAAACTAAATAATATATTATATTGTAGTGTATGTTGGAAACTTTATAAGGCGTAGTGTACATTGAAATAATTATAATGTAACGCCATCGATGTGTTTTTGCTTTATTTATAGAAAAAAAAAATATTAAAACTTAGTCTTAAATTTTTTGTAACTATTATTTTTAAAATAACGCTTCTATATTTCTGTCGAATATTTTTTTTAGTTATTCGAATAGTTTTATTGACATAAATAAATTTCCAAGAAACTTTGAAATATATAAATTACAGATACCTATTAAAGAAATTGTCATATTTAAGTATTAAAAAATATAGATTTTTTATTTTCTTTTTAGCAACAATGTCCACTACGCTATATGTCTTAGAAAGGCAATAAAATAGGAAATGACAAAAAATGATATTGTATAAATATATTTTGATACGTATCATCTAAAATTATGGAAGTCTTCATGAAATGTTAAATTATTGATGTTTTAAATATAATAGAATCATCATTATAATCGTATTAAATGTAAATGTAACGTTTCTTCGTAGAAAAAATATTAAATTATGTTGTATTTCGCATATGGCAGGGGAGGCAGAGGGAACCTATTAATAGAAGCACTTCGTTTCCCTACTGTGAATAAAATTGATGTTATAAATGCAATATTTATAAAAAAGTTTAGTAACGTAGCTAAAGTACTTTTAATATCCACCCGAAAAAATAAAATATTCTCATTTCCTGGCTCTGCTCCGGTAGCAAGGCAAAACGCGGCGTTCACTTCCGCCACTTACACGTCTCAAAATTTACTAGGATCCCTATGCCCACCGTGACATGTCCTGGACACAGCGTGACACCCTAAAAATAACAAAAACTAATGCCAAAGCAAAGTGATACAAACGTAAATTTTATAATAATAATTATATTATATTATTTATACATAATATAGTAGCAGTATATATTTAAATTAAGTGCAGTGAACGCTTAATTATTAGTTTTTGTTTCACGCCTAAAAATACATAAATAATCGAAAGGAAGATAGAGTTAAGACACTCTAATTGCAGCACTCATTTTTCGAGACATTGCATATTGAGGGGCGGAACTCAACTTCGCGCCTAGTCATTTTATCAATACCAGAAATGAAAAATAAATTACTCCGATTGTCTTATTAATTAATCGAACCCACAACTGTCGCATATAGAGTCACGTGGTTTGCCGCTGCGCCACAACGACTTCGCGTGGTTAAATATTTTCAAAATATAATTCTATTAGTAAAATGGCGCGCTGTAGATCGATTTACATATAATAAATATATTTAAATCATCGACATCGTCAAAGGACAATATGTTTGTTTGCCACTAACTAGTACAAAATTTATTTTGCATTCAAACGTCGCAAGCAATGACTTCGTTTGATAAATTAATACTATTTAAATTATAATATATTTTATGATTTTTTTTTGTTTGTGTTTTAAAGAATATTTTATTATTATTTAGATAACACGTGTAGGTATATATCAGCGATGCCAGATTTTCTCTCGGTGAAAAGCGGGATTTGTGGACTTTTTAATTAAAAAAGCGGGATTTTTCGCCGAAAGCGGTGCATTTTTTTGAGGGTTTAATTTTTTTGGATTTGAGTTTAAAATAAATCTTTCAATGGTGTTAAATATCATTATAACATATTTTTTAATCGAAAAACGACACAGTACTTAAACGATATTGTTTGGGTTTATCATATACTAGAGACCCGCTCGCGGCTTCGCCCGCTTAACCCTACAAAGCTCAATTTTTTTTTAGTGCGTGAAAAAAATATATAAGTTACAATGAGTGATCAGAAGATAGGGACAACTTATAAAAATAAAAATAAAACCATATTTTATTGAATAAATAACTTTTTATTTCAGTTCCACATATGGTACACTGAGCTTTTACTTTACTTTTTTGATATTGAACTAGTACATATTGAATTGCCTTGGAAACAGTTTCTTATGTACTTAACTTAACTTAGCTTCACGCTTTATACCTAGCGGGGTAGTCAGAGAGAACAGAACCCCAAATTCTACAGTCTCTACATACATACATACCTCTTTCTCCTCGTCCACTGTCATCAACCTCTCCATACATGCATTCCGGGGGTCCTCATGCTTTTTACGTGACCTTTCTCCAGTATCTTTAACACTGTATTTTCGAAGGTCAACCGGGGTCTCGCCCTACCTCTCTTACTACTCATTTTTCCATCATAAATCTTTTTTGCCATTCTTTCATCACTCATTCGTTCGACGTGCCCAAAGCAGCTGAGCACGTTCTTCTTCTTTCTCGACATGACATCCTCGCTAGTACCTGCCATTTCGGTGTATCTCTCCACTGCGGATTCGACCAGCTAAGCTGACTTCGCATATCCTGCGAAGAAATCGCATCTCCACGGCATTCATCTTTCCATCATTCTTCTTCTGTAATACCCACTTTTCGCTGCCGTATAACAATGTCGGTACCAACACTGCATTGTATACGGCCAAACACTCAGCTGTTCTGACGTCTCGCCGTCTCATCAATGAAGTATAATAAGCTAAGGCTAAAGAATAAAATAAGCTAAGGCTCCCTGCAACCCTGTCACCGGCAGCAATATACCTTTCCACATTCATCTCTTATCTTCTGTCTCTACTGAACAATTCCCATTTAAATGTAATGACTATTGCTTATACAACATATATTTGGCTTCTGCCTTTTATTTTCTACCTCATCAGATAAACTTGACTTGACTGAAAAGATGTTTTCTTCCACATAAATCTTCTTTTTTTCTTTAGGTGATAGTTAACGAGCCAGGGATTCTAAATTCATTCTAGATCAATTGTGTTACTCATTGTCGATGATCGTCTAGGTGCCCGAGATTGTGTAATGGTACCTGTAGTTGTCTCTGATGTACTAAGCTGATGGTCTGATATTTCTAAAAAAAAATCATCGAGATCGTTGACGGGAGAACAATGCGGAGGTTTTGGGTAATCTTTCGATGTCATCATCACATTCAGCATCACAAAAATCTTGTCCGATCTCAAACCCAGACGGAATGGCCAAGAAACCCTTAATATTTTCGTCATACAATCGTCTTCGCGCCATTAACTAAAAAAATCATAGTATTTATAAGGAAAATTATCGTAAGTACGTATAAGTGAAAACAGACACTAAAGCTCAACGTACCGTATCTGGAACACACATAAAAGTATGATTTTCTAATAAGTTTACTTATGTAATATAAAAAATAA
Source organism: Heliconius hermathena (assembly GCA_013403705.1). Taxonomy (NCBI): domain Eukaryota; kingdom Metazoa; phylum Arthropoda; class Insecta; order Lepidoptera; family Nymphalidae; genus Heliconius; species Heliconius hermathena. The sequence continues at coordinate 54,579 of JAAIXJ010001869.1, forward strand.
CTTACCTTTGCAAAATATACACTTACTTATAACACAGAATATTTTTTTTCAAGTCAAAACTGTTAAATAACTATTTTTTAAATATTTTTTAATTCCAACAAATGAGTAACGTTTCAATTTCATTGAAATTTTGCACTTAATTTACAATAACTAATACACGAATGATATTATTAGGTAAACAGGCATACTGTAACATTGCTAAATATCTGTGGCTTCTATCAAGATGTCAAGAGTTATTGTTACTTCTAGTTTTATAATTATTGGAACGATTAAAGTGGATGTCCCTTATATGGTACTGGGTGCCTTGTAGGGTTAAACCATAGAATTATTTAATTAACACACTGAATTATGTTCGTGTTTTGATACACTTATTATGGATGTTTGCAGCGCAATGAAGATTTTTAGTGAGAAAGTTATTAAAACTTTAGGTCGCATTTTCGTACCTCCCATAAGAATCTTCAATTGAATGTTTGAAATAAAAACACAACTTATCGATACTTACAATAAAATCCTAACTCATCGGTGTCTGTACATGGAAGATATTACATTTAACGATGTAATAGCATTAGTAAGTTGGTCTGTTTGTCTGTGCGTTTGTTCACGATAATCTCAGAAANCGCTGATATCGTTTTCTGTAAGGGGACAAATTTTAGTTATATTAATTTATTTTGATTTGAATCATCAATTAAATAATTTATCAAGCTATTATTAATTTTGAACGAGTTTAAAATTTTTCATCTTTATTAGAAAACTTGGTTGTAGGGTAGGTAGAGAGAACCTAATGTTAAAATAAACTGTTACCCACGCACTGTACAATTTTCCGGGATATTTTGTGTTAAATGAAAAAACTGAAAGCCGTCCTTTGTTTTTTACCAGAACAAGGAAATGAATCATTTAATTCATTCCTCCGAGTGGAAATTGAATCCACAACCGTCACTTTACAGACAGATGCTGTACCGCTTTGCCACAACAAATTTTAATATACTATCTTAAAAATTTTAAAGAATCATCATCTATAAAAGAGGGTGATTATTATCACTAAATATTTATTATATTTAGTGATAATAACATTATATATATATATATATATATATACTAATATTATGTACAAATAGCGACTAGCAATTAGACAGATTAAATCAACATATTTCACAGCAATTCAACCTAACGTACTGTTAAACCTTGTCAATTTCCTGTTACTATTGTCGTTTCGCATATTATTTATAATACGAGCACTTGTTATATTGTATCCTTTTATAAAAATAGATACTTTGAAAATTCCCCGATTTAAAGAAAATAATATTTCTATGAAATATGCATATAAATATTATTTTTTTTAAATCGGGGAATTTTATAAATGCATAATTGGGATTATTATATTACAGAATATGTTTATCTGTAAAGAAATCTAGACTCAATCATCATCATCATCATCACCATCGAGTTAAATAGATTAAAAAGAAAAGAATTGAACTCGCGACTTCCAGTTTGTCAAATAGAATCTCTATCCATATTTATTTATACTTATTAACGTACTTCATTGAAAATATTTTATTGCATTATAGGATAAAAAATCATTATCCATATATATAAATATATTATCTATAGTATAAGGGTGACATTTAATTACATACATTTTTTTTGTTTTAGTATTTATTATTATAAAATATAATATATAAAATTTGTTTACACAGACGCACATTATTAAGGTTTTTCATATTTATGTTACCCTTTTATAATATATCGATATACTCATATCGTTTTTCCCCTTGTGCCTTGTATCAATACAAAAAAAAACCCTATATAATTATATTTACCTATTCCTTATAATATACACATTTAAAAAAAATGATGTTATTTAACAAATATTTAATATTCCTATATCGAAATATGTACATTTAAATATAAATATGTGACCATAATAGATTTAATATTTCATGTTAAAAATATTTAAAAACTCATCTTTAATTAAAATTATAATTTGTTATTGTAGAAGTTAATTTTTATTTTTATACTACATATGTATGTTCTTATTGTATTAACATAAATCTTTGTAGTATCACTGTGAGAATTAAATACCAAAGATTAAATATCCTTAGGAATTTCTTACAGCCTCGTCTTCCAATGACTAAAAATTTAAATTGGCTTCATATAAATAATAAAAGATAAACGGCGAAGTGCGAGTCGCACTCGTGCACGAAGGGTTCCGAAGCATTATCTATAAAAATGGCCAAACAGTCATGTCTGATGAATGGGAGCCCCCTTAAATATTTATTATATTGCTATGGCGGCAACAGAAATATATCATCAACTGTCTAACTATCATGGTTCATGAGATATAGCCTGGTGAGAGACGGACCGACAGACATACAGATAGAAGGATAGCGGAGTATTAGCAATATGGCCTCGTTTTACCCTTTGGGTACGGAACCCTAAATAAGAATACGTTCCTATGTTATATACTACTATAGCTTTTATTAAGTTTTATACATTTAATAAATTAAATACCTATTATATTATTATGAACACCTTGAAAAGTTACCATTTATTAAGTACCTAATATCAGATTGATATATTAATTATATACCTATAGGTATTGTTTACGTATCCAAAGAATTTCATGACATATTTAGCTTCTAGTAATATATTTATTAACATTTATTGATGACGGATTTGCTTTTGTGTTTTTTTATAGACCCGAACGATATCGGGAAAGGGTGAGAGGTGGCGATAAAATAGTTTACTTAATTAGTTTATATAAAAATGGAAAATATGTTTAGATCTTTAACATCATGGATTACTGGAAGCATGTTGATAATGTTTATGTAAGAATATAGGTATTTATTTATACATTGAATCGCGTATAAGTGGCTGCTATATGTTATTATATTTGTAGTATAGATATTTTGTATATCGTCCGCTTAGAGTTTAAACCTGTTGGATCCGTTGTTTGTTGATTTTGTTATGTATATTTTTATAACAAACTCAGAGTGTTATAAATAACATAAAATCAATCATTTTTTTATTCCTTTATAATCGAGATTACATTATATAATATAAATCATTTTTTAAAATTGTACAAACCTAATAATACATGTATATTCAAAGTTTAATAATGACATTTTTTATATTTAGGGTTTAAAATTAAAACTTTATCAGGATTAGAAGGTTTAAACTCTGATCTGATATTTACTATTAGTTAAGGCTTTTATTGTCTATGCTTTAATATTTTATTCCGAATATTTGTGATGTTTATATACGCTTAAGTAATTAATTAATTATTAATTAACATTTACCGGTAAATACCAGGCCTACGTCCACAAGCGAAGCTTTACCGTGAAACGTGTTTTGAACACGTTGGTGTCAAAGTTAGTGTTTCTCTTACATAAATAAGATTATAAATACTATATTTAATGTTTTTTCAAATAAATGTTTGTATGTGATGTACATTTTTAATAATTCCCATTTGTTATTTAAGAATTTGAAAAAAAAACAGAATATTTACTTAAGTTTGATGTGCATTGATTGTAGAATGGTTATTTCGTTTGCTGTTTGCATTAATATTTTAGATTATTTTTGAAATATGGCTTTTCAAATAAAACTTTTTGATGTTACCAAAATATTACAGTACCAAACTTTATTATTAAGATTAACCACGTCATAAAAATGTAGAAGAACCATTTTAAATTAAAAAAAATGTTAGAAAATATCAACAGTTAAATACTTATTTAGAAAACGTATAAAAATTTGAACGTAGCGGGACTCGAATCCGCGCCTCCTGGAAACCGACCAGGCCACCTGGTCGGTTTCCAGGAGGCGCGGGTTCGAGTCCCGCTACGTTCAAATTTTTATACGTTTTCTAAATAAGTATTTTTCTTTCCTAAGTGTGGAATAACACTTTAAAAAATGTTTAAAAATATCAAAAGTTATTTTATATTGGCTATTCTATATGTAGAGACTGTGTTTTCATTGATAAAAGTAAAAACCCATTGTGAATATTTTCTTTGTAATTTTGTATAAATAATAGAGATATCTTTAACAAAAATATGTTTCTGATAATTTTTCAAGTAGGCACTTCAGCGTATTCCTTTTAATATAAACAGGAAAATCCGGATGTTATTGTCGCGTATAATAAAACTAAATTGAAGGAAATAATGTGAATAAATAAAATATGTAAAAAATATTCGGACAAAACTGATTATTTTAGACTATCGCATTAAAATTACATAATATTTTTTATGGCTTCACACGGTATCCCGAATATAGAAAAAACACTAAGATACTCCATTGCCCACTTTCCGATACTCGAGGCATTGCGAGTTGAGTGGCGGAACTTGACGCCGTGCTTTGCCTTGTTACCAGAGCGAAGAAATTAAAATATTAGAGATTTCATTTCCCCAAGTTGGAATCGAACCGACAACCATCGCATCTAGAGTCACACGCTGATGCCACTGCGCCACGATGGTCTACGATAAATAAATATGATTAACATTAATTTACCTTAATATGTTTTTTCCCTTATTATCCGAGACCGGACAACGTTGATTTATTTACGTGTACTTCCTTGTTTTTATTATTTGCTTTTATCCTGTAACATTGTAATGTCAGGCACAAATAACCTTTTTATAACACTTTATTTAAATCTTGCTATATAGTATATAATTTGAGGCAAGTCGTGGCACACCAGCGTATGACTAAACATGACTGGTAGTGAGTTCGATTCCCTTTCAAGGAAATGATATATTCAATATTTTCGCTCTGGTTTCGAGGCAAAGAGCGGCGTTAAATAAATATATATAATATATAAAATAACTTTTGCTATAAAAACATTACGGCTTATTTTGTTAAATCGATTTTAATGTGTTTTTATTAGTAAATATTTTCATTTTCATATGCGATTCATTCTTCGTGTAGTGCGCTACAATCACGATATTATAAGAATGTAATTATGTGTTTTAGTTATTAACGATTTGTATAAACTATTATTATTTTTGTGAAATCATCTCGTCATTAAAGAGTTTCCATTGAACCGTTTATTTTATTTACAGCTCAATCACATGAATTGTTTGTATATATTTAAGTAAAATTAAATAAATCAGCTTCGCGCTGTATCCCGCACACAGCAGGGTAGGCAGAGGGAACCTAGTGTAAGACACTCCGTTCCCCATTTTCTGCCGAATTCTGGAGGCATTGCGTGTTAAGTGGCAGAACTCAACTCCGCGCTTTGCCTTAATACCAGAGCGAAGAAATGGAAATATAAATTAATTAAGTATTATATATATTTAAAATTGTGGCGACAGAAATTGTGGGTTTGATTCCTACTCAGGGGAATTAAATATCTTCGCTCTGGTACCAAGGTAAACGCGTGGCGTTCCGTATCGCAATTCAACACGCAATGCATTGGAAAATAGGCGGAAAATGGACAACGGAATGTCTTATCACTAGGTTTCCCCTGCATACCCCGTTGATATGCGGGATACAGCGTGAAGCTGAAAAAAAAATGACCCTAAACAATAACAATCAGCATTTATATAAGCCGAATTTGAACGGATTGGAGAATGGCGCCAGTCAAGAGTAACGTTCTAAAAATCTCTTTTTTTTTTAAAGTATTAAAAGAAATGTAAATATAACAAAAGGTACGGATCATAAAGTCTGTAGTGAAAGTAAGAATTAAAATAAAAAAAAAAATCTCTTTAGCCTCGTGCTCTATTCCCCATATATCAGAGTAGGCAGAAAACTTATAATAATATTAAGGCACTACGTTCTCGATTTTTCGCCCGAATTCGAGACGTGACGTGTCGAACGACTTAACTCGAAGTTAAATTCGAAAATTAACATCCTCCAATTCTATTAGCATTTCGTTCTTCACTTTAAAAAATCATAGAAGCGTAATAGATTTCGAAATCTAAAGTTATACATTATCTAAACTTATACAATTTTTTTATTGTAATGTAGATTATATTTTAGTTGTGATCATTTTACCCGAAATATTTTCGAACCACAAATAACAATAGTAAAGTAGTAAAAATACCTAATCATCTAAAAGATATCTATTTCAAATATTAGGTAGGCCAGTCGTGGCGCAGCGGCACGAGGTGTGACTGCAAAACCGACTGGTTGTGGGCTCGATCCCCACTCGAGGAGATGAAATATTTACTTAAATTTATATTTCCATTTCTTCGCTCTGGTGTCGAGGTTAAGCGCGGCGTTGAGTTCTGCCACTCAACACGCAATGCCTCCAGAATTCGGCAGAAAGTGGGGAACGGAGTATCTTAACACTAGGTTCCCTCTGCCTACCCTGCTGTGTGCGGGATACAGCGTGAAGCTGATTTAATTTTTTTTTTAATTTAGGTATATTGAGCTGTAAGTTCTTTTAATTAAAACGGGAAAGAACCTGTGACCGTCACTTAAATAGACAACTATGTTAAGGACTTATTAGAGGTCTTGACTTTTAATATTGTTTTATGTGAACGATTAAATTGTTTTTATATTTATGATATTTACTGTAATGAAACCGGAATCATAGCTTAATAGTTTCCTCTGAATTTTATTACTAATTACTAACATATAATTCAATAAAAATAAGTAAATGTATAAACAAAAGGTCATAAAATTTAATATACATAAAATATTAAATCATTTTCACGCTGTATCCCACACACAACAGGGTAGGCATAGGGAACCTAATGTTAAGACACTCCGTTTCCCACTTTCCGCCGATTTCTGGAGACATTGCGGGTTGAGTGGCAGAACTCAACGCCGCGCTTCACCTCGATACTAGAGCGAATAAATGAAAATATAAATTTAAATAAATATTTTTTTATATCTCCTCGAGTGGGGATCGAGCCCACAACCAGTCGATTTTACAGTCACACTTTGTGCTCCTGCGCCACGACGGGCTTTAAATTACAAAATTTATTCCGCAAATATAATAAAAATAAATTCAGCGATCGACAAAGAGCCATAGCTAGCTTATTCTTTAGAACAATTCTTTATTTTTTAATTTCTTTGTATCGTGTTTGTTCTCTATAACATTTTAAACTTTTCTATCTTTACATATCATAGTGTCAAGACACTACGTTCCCCACTTTCCACCGAACGTTCATGACATAGCGTGATAAGCGCGAATTTAAATATTCTTAATTATATGACTTATTTCCAAAAACTGTCCGATGTATAGAAGTGACTCAGATATTTTAAATTGCCGGTGACACCAGCGGCAATTTAAAATATCGGAAAACGGGTATACCAAAATACCATTAGTTTAAATATGGCGCAGCGGCACGAAGTGTGACTGGTTGTGGGTTCGATCCCCGCTCGAGGAGATGAAATATTTACTTAAATTTATATTTCCATTTCTTCGCTCTGGTGTCAGGGTTAAGCGCGGCGTTGAGTTCTGCCACTCAACACGCAATGCCTCCAGAATTCGGCAGAAAGTGGGTAACGAAATGTCTTAACACTAGGTTCCCTCTGATTATCCTGCTGTGTGCGGGATACAGCGTGAAGCTGATAGTTTTAAACTCTAATTATACATACAAATTTAAGGCATGCTTTTAACGTAAATAAGAAATAGGCCTATAAAATCTGGGGATTTTATATATTTGCAAATTAATGATTCATCATTCAAGTGGGTCAGTGAACCGAATTGTTTATATCGTACAAATATGGTCAATTTGATTACATCACTTGGTTCCATGATGAGATCAATTTACAATGAAGAACTGGTTTATATAGATCACAAGGGAAATACCTCAGATATATAATATAACTGTGTTTTATTTGAACTTGCGGAAACTTATTATAAAAATAATAATAGTTCTTCAAAGGATAATAATCGTATTGTATAGTGTAAATGAGTCAGAAATTACAGGGTTTTATGCGTAGCGTATTTTATAATTTAAAATATGATTTTTTTTTTAATATAAAAAAATTGATAACAAAAACAAATACAGCGTGAAGCTGGAAAAAAAAACTATTCCGTGTTTTTATATTTTAGGTATTGCAGACCTAAAATGAAATCAGCGTGAACATAGTGTTAAAACACTCTGTTCTTCACTTTCCGCCAAATTTTTCGAGGCCTTTTTTAGGAAGCGGAACTCAACGCCAATCTTTTGCCTTAATACCAGAGCGAAGAAATGAAAATATTAATGAAGAATAAGTGGGGTGGTCCCCTTGAGTGAGGACATTACAGGCCCACCCTTGTGCCCCTGCGCCACGACTGGCCTCGTATACTTTTAATACTGCCTAACCTACTTAAATAATAATCAATTCCTGATAAAAAAATCAGAAGTCAATCTCCTAAACATATATAGACGAACACATTGAGGCCAGTCGTGGCGCCGCGGCACGAAGTGTGACTGTAAAACCAACTGGTTGTGGGTTCGATCCCCACTCGAGGAGATGAAATATTTACTTAAATTTATATTTTTATTTCTTCGCTCTGGTGTCGAGGCTAAGCGCGGTGTTGAGTTTTGCCACTCAACATGCATTGCCTTCAGAATTCGGCGGAAAGTGAGCGAACGGAGTGTCTTAACACTAGGTTCCCTCTGCCTACCCTGCTGTGAGCGGGATACAGCGTGAAGCTATAAAAAAAAGGACATACATACGAAATAATTTTCTTAACCAATAATAAATACTAAATAAATGGCTAACAACATTTACTACAGTTAATGTTGCTTTCATATATGGCAGTTGCATTTATTTTTAAATAGATTTTTAAAACTAATGTACATCAAATTGGTGTGTGTTTACTACAAGACCATGTCCATTCATCCTATATCCGAGTATATATCCGAGATTTAAATTCCGTACTAAATATACAGGGTACAAGCGTCTGCGCTCCTTTTACGGGACCAGTATAAAGAGGAAAATATATCAAACCCATACCTAAAGCAATTAATCTAGATCCTCAACAGTTTGGACGTAGGATTTTGTTTTCATTTCACGATATTTATCCATGTCTGTATTTCGTGTGACGTAGTTACGCATAGATACCAATAACGTAAACACATACTACTACAAAAATACTACTAATCATTACCGATCTCCCACTTTTCATTCTCAAAAAATATACCAAAACGAGAAAAGGATATCTGTCGTTTGATTTTACACAACTCAACATCGCCGCCACTACCTATGACTCGATTTCGTCCATGAGGCGTGTGTGGCGTTATCGGTTTGATAGATTTGTGTATGTGCGTCGTTCTTGACTTTTTTTATAAATTATTTTGTTTGAAAAATCCACTTTCTCATTTTTGGAAAAATCTCTTTTGTTTTAATTGTATTAGGTTTTTACAGAGTAGTTAAAACGGTGGTTTCATTTAAAGTGAAGATGAAAAAACACTCTGTATAAATTTTATGCCTTTACACCTTTAAAAGTTTTCCCGTATATGGCATGGTAGACAGAGGTAGCCTAGTGTTAAGGCACAGCTCCCCCACTTTCCGCCGAATTCGGGAAGCCTTAAAACCTCGATTCCAGATTGAAGAAATGAAAATGTTAAATATTTGCTTTCCTCGAGGGAAAATCGAACCCACAACGTCTCTCGTTTGCAGCTGCATGTTTGTGCCACTGTGCCACGACTGGCTTCGTATATTTATAATGGCTTTTGTAAAAGCTAATATTATTGGTATATGCGTCTGTTTTCTTTTGTTTAAATATTTTGATAACTTAAAATTTATATAAAAAATGGTATGGTAAAATAAGTGACAATTGGTTTTTGATTTTTTTTTATTTAACATACATATATAATTTAGGAACAATGTAGTTTAAAATTTGTAATTGAAATTCATATTCTACCTAAAAATTTATATGTACACAATATAGAAAATAAAGAAGTATAATACATCGACATCTTTTATTTGATTATACAGCCTTAAGACCTAATTAAAATTAATTAGGAACTATAACCATTTCCATACAATTATAGGGCACTGTAGTTTAACTTAATAAAAAAAATCAGCTTTACGCTGTGTCCAGTATACAGCAGGGTAGGCAGAGGAAACTTAGTGTTAAGACACTCCGTTCATCATTTTAAGACGAATTCTGGAAGCATTGCGTGTCGAGTGGCGTAACTCAACACCGCGCCTCGACACCAGAGCGAAGGAATGAAAATATAAATTTTAAATAAATATTTCATTTCCCCGAGTGGGAATCGAACCAATCGCGTTTACAGTACACACTTGTGCCCCTACGCCACGAATGGCCTCACTAACTACAAATTTTTACTAAATAACTTAAATATTATACAATTTTGCTTTATTTTAATATGAAAATATAAAATTAAGAGTATTCGGTTGTTTTGACATTACTTTAAATAATAACATATTATGCTAATTTATAATTAAAGGCAAGAAGAATCATTTGTAGGTAAAGATAGGAACAATAAATAATTTTATGGATTTATTATAGTTGATTGCAAACATAAAAGAACACATTATATCATTGAAAGTGTGCAATTTTCCTTCTCTATACTTACCTATTGTGTTGCATAATTAATCAACGATAGTATAAATAGTTTTATAGGGAACCTGGGAAACAAGTGTATCCATTGAGACACTCTCATTTCCCACTTTCCGCTCAATTCTGGTTGCATTGCGTGCTAAATTCCCTGTTACCAGAGCGAAGAAAGGAAATTGTAATATAAAAAAACGAAAAGAAAATATACAGGGTGGAAGTGTCAGCACCACTTTAAACGAAACCACAATTTTAAGTACTCTATAAAAGCCTAATACAATTTAAAAAAATTAAACCAAAAATGAAATAAAACCAAAAATAAAATGAAACCTGTATAAATAAATATGATAATAAGATAAATTTATTGTAATTTACTCTAACTTTTGCCAGCTTTTAACAGTTCCAAAACCTTGTCTAAGTCTAAATAGGAGGTTGGATAAGGTGTATAATGCGGCCAGGTCTGGATTTCACCGTACAGAGCATCCCCAGGACATTCTGTGTTTCTAACCTGCCTGTGCCCAACAAGCTTGTAGTCTTTCCTTATGTAACCCATGTCGACCCCTGCGGCGATTAACGCTTGTGTAGTTTTCAACTGTTGCAACGGCGGTACTGTATCTATAATAAATAGAACGATAAGAAATTATAGTATTTTTGTCAAATTCAAGCTGTATCCCGTATGTAGTATGGTAGACAGAGAGAACCTAGTGTCACGACACTCCGTTCAACACTTCCCGCCGAACTTTCAAGACGTTGCGTGATGAGTGGAGGATCTCAATGCTGCGCTTTGCGTTTGTACCAAAGCGTTGAAATGAACATATTAATTAATAATAATTCATTCCCCAGAGTTGGAATCAAACTCACAAACGAAATTTACAATCACATTCTTGTGTTCCTGCGCCACGATGGCCTAAATTATAGTAAATACGTCTTCGCAAACATGTACCGTCAAAGACTAAAAATACTTTTTTATTGGTTTTATTCTTTTTTCTTCGCATTACTAGGATAATAAAACGTAATCAGGTGTAAACTCAAAAAATGCGGTCTTATATACTATGCCCGTAGACATTATTATTAAATAGGTGATTGCATCGTCGATATTAATTTATTGACAATATTATTAATAACATAAAGCAACTTAAGGCCAATCGTGTCGCAGGGGCATAAATGTGTGACTGTAAACGTGAGTAGTCGTGGGTTCAATCTCTCTCACTCACTCGAAGAAATAAAATATTTTATATTTTCGTTTCTTCGCTCTGGTGTCGAAGCAAAGCGCGGCGTTGATTTCCGTCATTCAACACGCAATCCCTCCAGAATTCAGCGGAAAATGGAGAAAAGAGTGTTTTAGCACTAGGTTCCCTCTGTCTACTAAGCTGTGTGCTGGATACAGCGTGAAGCTGACATTATTAATAGCATGGTTCAACATCAAAAATTATTCTGTAAGGTAGATTATGAATTTATAGTTAAAAAATGTCATTTACTTATCCAGTCTCCAATAAGGCAAATGCCGATACTAAAGTTGTTGAAGTGTAACGAGTGGGCGCCCAGCACGTCCCAACCTCTTCCTTCGTAAGCTATGCCATCTCCACCCACACCAAAGCTAAATATTGAGAGAATTACTTTATTTAATAGTTTAAACATTTATTTATTTATAAAATAAATCAGTTTTACCAAATCTTATGTAAAAAAATATATTTTTATGTCGCCAAATAAAAAGTGTTAAAATCAGTAGTAATAACAAATACTGTGTTAAGTTAAAACCAGTCTTGGCGCAGAGGCACAAGGCTTGTGAGTGTAAGAGCGACTGATTTTGGGTTCGATTTACACTTCAGAAATTGAAATTATTGATATTTTCATGTTTTTGTTCTGGTGTCGAGGCCAAGCCCGACGTTGAGTACACTCAACACGCAATGCCTCGTGAATTCGGTGAAAATGGGAGAACGGAGTGTCTTAACACTAGGTTCCGTCTGCCTATCCTGCTACATGCGAGATACAGCGCGAAGCTGAAAAACAAATCAAATTTAACTCACTTGTATCCAATATCCGCCCAATCTCTTTCATCCATGTGAAAGTTCTGCATACTTCTCATGGCCTGTTGACAACTGATAGTGTCGTAGCAGGCGGGGGGTGAATAGGAATGATGTATGACGACATAGGGAACTGGTACAGATAAGGGCTCCCTATACTTAGGTAGCCGTGCGTGCCACTGGGGACGGCGAACGTATTGGAAGTTATATGAGGGTACTTCGTTTCCGGCTAATTCTTCTGGAAATATATTTTTTTATTTAGTTATTGTCTTTTTTTAGGGTCACGCTGTATCCTGTACAACGCAATGTAGGCAGAGGGAACCTAGTGTTAAGACACTCCTTTCCCCATTTTCCGCTGATTTTTTTAACGCTTTGTGTTTGCGTAGATGTCAGAGCTAAGAAATGTAAATATTAATGATAAATAATAATTTATTCCTTCGAGTGGGGAACGAACCCGCAACCGTCATGCCCGTACAGTTACACCCTTGTGCCCCTGCGCGACGACGGACGTGAAGCTGATTTGATTTGATTTAAAATTAAATTATTGAGGCCAGTTGTGGCGCAGCGGCACAAAGTGTGACTGTAAAATCGACTGGTTGTGGGTTCGATCCCCACTCGAGGAGATGAAATATTTACTTAAATTTATATTTCCATTTCTTCGCTCTGGTGTCGAGGTTAAGCGCGGCGTTGAGTTCTGCCACTCAACACGCAATGCCTCCAGAATTCGGCAGAAAGTGGGGAACGGAGTGTCTTACACTAGGTTCCATCTACCTACCCCGCTGTGTGCGGGATACAGCGTGAAGCTGATTTATTTTATTTAAAATAAAATAACTTACGGCAAATCAGGTTCGGTGCTCCTATCACAGCAGCCATCGCTTGAACCAGCACAGCGCCAGTCATCAAAAACAACATTGCAATATAAATCCCTTTTTTCGTCACTAATCCTAATGATATCTGCAAAATTATCGACATCGTGAACCAGATAGATATTTTTCTTTGTTTATTCGCGAAACACGTTACATAAATTTTCATGTGTTTTGTTTAACAGACTTATCTTTTCATAATGTTGTTTTATCTATAAATTATGACGTATTTATTTATCTCTATTAGCTTCAATATAGATTTGTTTGCACTTGCAATAAGTATTGAGGAAGTACTTGAGTACACGTGTATTGCTGAACTATCAAAATAATTAGATCTTAAAATTAAATTAAATCAGCTTCACGCTGTGTCCCGCACACAGCAGGGTAGGCAGAGGGAACCTAGTGTTGAGACATTCCGTTTCCCACTTTCTGCCGAATTCTGGAGGCATTGCGTGTTGAGTGGCAGAACTCAACGCCGCGCTTAGTGCCAGAGCGAAGCAATGGAAATATAAATTTAAGTAAATATTTCATCTCCTCGAGCGGGAATCGAACCCACGACCAGTCGGTTTTACAGTCACACTTCGTGCCGCTGCGCCACGACTGGCCTCAATAAATTTTATATTAATTGGATCTTTATTCAAATATTATATTTTTTATGAAGGACTCGCTTTGCCTGCTTTTACGAGAGCGAAAAAAAAATAAAAATTAAACATTTTATCTCCTCGAGTGGGAATCGAACTTTATTAAATATTAATCAAATTTGATTAAGATAAGTACATTTATTTCGTTCGATTTTAGGGTTTTCCTTTTAAGGAAAAAAGGAATTCTTATCACTTTGTTGTCTGTCTGTCTCTCAAGAGCTTTTATCTCAGCAACGCTTGGAGCTATCGAATTGAAATTTAAGCTATATACCTAGATCTATGGCCCCATTATTTCCTGACAAAAAATTTATTTTTACATTTACTTATAAAAAGATATTGCCGTTTGTATAGCAAAATACGTGTATTTCTACACTATATAGGGAATCAAAAATTTATAGGGTACTTCTGGTTAAACTAGAATTATTAAATTTGGCAGATCGTGTCTATAGGTAGCACTGGTAGTACTGGAAACTACATATTTGTGGTGGTAAAATCCTAAAAAATAATTAATAAAAGGGAGTGTAAAATTTATTAATAAAGCCGTTAGTTCAAGTGAGGTGTCAAATGAAAGGGCTCTAGCAAAGCTAAGCCTGAATTTCAGAAAAGCCTTCAGACATCCAATTTTGTACGGAACCCTCGGTGTGCTAACCCGACACGTGCTTGTCTAGTTTTTTTAAATTTAAAATAACCCGACCGACGGATCATACGGATCCATTTTTAATCTGTTGCCATTGAGCTAGCCTTATGAAAATATAAACCGGTAGTTTTTAAAATTATTTCTGAAAAAAAAAATCATCATAATGTTTTTTTTAGCTACAACCCTTGAAAGTTTTTGATAAAATTTAGCTTATTTAAAAAAATTTTTTTTTTCGATATTATTTACATGATTTATAAACCGATGGCTTATTATAACTGTTATACGGTATAAAAGCTAGTTTATTTCGTTTTTTTTGTTTGCATGTTTAAAAAATATGAGCACAGACGCAACAGTCGATCTGAATTTCTCAAATATCTGCAGAACAAATTCCTGAACGTACAGAGGGTGAAATGGATAGGTACTGGGGTCCGCTACGCTTAAACAACCGTCGATCGTGTTACACTCTGTATGGGTATACAGAGTGTAACGCGTACGTATATAGATTAAAAACTAGATATCCTGAAAATTTTATTATTTAACTTACAAAAATATATATAAAGATAAGAAATATAAACGCTTATTGCTATTATTAAACAAACAACAACAACTTTAAATATAAAAGTAAAATCGTATAAATAATCCATAACTACAACATAAATATTTTAATATAAATAGGATACGAGAACTCAAAGCTACAGGACGTCGAGTACTAAATCTCATTACAATCTTATATCTCTCAGTCTACTGTGAAATTAATTTAGTTTGGTCACGAATGTGCGTGTAATTATCATGTTTCTAGTTCTAATACGAATGTAACAATTTCTTATTTTACAAATTAAGTGAATATTATAAAGAATTGAGGCCATCGTGGCGCAGGGGCACAAGGGTGTGGTTGAGGGTTTGATCCTCACTATAGGGAATGAATTATTATTTATTAATATTTTCATTTATTCGCTTTGGCACCAAAGCAAAAGCACTTCTTTAGTTCCGCCACTCAACACGCAATGCCTTGAGAAATTAGGCGGAAAGTGGGGAATGGACTGTCTTAACACCAGGTTCCCTCTGCCTACCCTGCTGTTTGCGGGATACAACGTGAAGCTGTTGTGGGTTCTAAGCTCGTGCAAAAAAAAGAAATTTATTCTCTATCTAATGTATCACTAAAATTTCCCTTCCGTAAAAACTGAAAAATATGTAGAAACAACACAATAATATAAAAAAAGGCCAACAATTGTGAACAATGTTCATTATAAAACTTTAAAAATATATAATCAAACATAATTGAAGAAAGTATATTAAAAGACATATTCTACTTTTACGTATGCTTATTAATTTTGTTTTAAACCAATAAAACATACAAAAGCAACAAACATTTCGCGTTTTATAGATATATTTATATAATATATGTAATAATTCAAAATATTTTTTATCTATACATACCTAAAAAGACGAAACGAAGCCGCAGTACACTACACCAAAAAAAAAAAAAAATTTTTTTTATTATATAAATTTGACACAGCCAGCTTATACTTTGGCAATAGCGATAGTATTATACAGAGTAACTTTTATAGTATATGTATATAGTCATCTGCTGCCGAGGTTAATCCCCGCCGTCTCGTGGATAAAAAAAATGTGAAAATTGTACGCTAACCATTAGAACTGATTGTAAGATAAATTGATTTGACGATGACTGATAAGATTCAAATCTGTTTGTAACTCGAAGTTGTTTATTATCTTATTGTTATATTTTTTTACTAACTGCTCCTGCTCTACTTATTTAAATAGACCAAATAACTCTAGAATCCGTATTTATAAATGGCTCTCAAGTTTGAGATCGATTTTGAGATTCCGTTTTTATTTATAAGTCGATCGATCTCAGTCTTGAGAGTGATTTATCAATACGAATCTAGGATAAAGTGTTACACAAATTTACGTTTAAGTTAAGATTTTTCTAAAATCCAACTAAGACGAGCTCTAATCGTTCTAATATTTTATCTTATTTCTTTCCATAATTTGACAGAAGATTTAAATTGATTTTAACAAATATGTTTATTTGGTTTGATTCCACAATTGAACAAGTAAAACATATTTAATATAATTACTTTTTTTTTTCAGCTTCACGCTGTATCCCGCACACAGCAGGGTAGGTAGAGGGAACCTAGTGTTAAGACACTCCGTTCCCCACTTTCCGCCAATATCTGGAGGCATTGCGTGTTGAGTGGCGGAACTCAAGTACTGTTTTATTTTTCTCTTATGTCATTTAATTCATCTATCGAGAAATATAACCTTTCTCGATCTCCTTTGCTTTCGTCAAAAAAAAGTTGTGTTCTTTATAAATATAAAGCTTAAGCTGTCGAAACTAGATTTATTATTTAAGTAATAGTAAATCCAATTAAAAATTATCAGTGATTACTGTCCGCTTTCTACTAATATATTTTAAAAAAAATACCTATAGGAAATATATAGTTTATTATACTTTACCGAGTATGTAAGTAGGTACCTATACTAATATTATAAATTGGAAAAGTTTGTTTGCTTGAACGCGCTAATCTCAGGAACGACTGGTTGTTGGATTTAAAAAAATAAGTGTTGGATAGTTCAATTATTGAGGAAGGCGATAGAGTAAGAGTTACCGGACTCTTAGAATGAGTCGTGAGTGAGACAACTCTTACTAATTCTATTGGACTATGCAGACGGAGTTGTAGGTAAAATTAACTAATAGCATTACCTGTGAATATTGCTTAATATCAATAATATTTATTATTATTTTAATTTAACAATTTTGGGGCCAGTCGTGGCGCAGGGTAACAAATGTGTGACTGTAAAAGCAACTGGTTGTGGATTAGATCCCCATTGGAGGAAATGAAATATTTATTTAAAATTATGTTTTAATTTCTTCGCTCTGGCGTCGAGACAATGCGAGGCGTTGAGCTCCGCCATTCAACACGCAATGCCTCCAGAATTCGGCGAAAAATGGGAAACGGTGTGTCTTAACTGTCTTAGCTGTGTGCGGGATACAGCGTGAAGCATTTTTTTTTAAACTTTTTAACGTTAAGAGCGATTTTGTAAACATCTATATAAAAGGGTTTTCACCTCAACAGTATTAAAGAACATCTTGCATAATGCATACAAAAACCTTCCGTTGTACTTGGACCTTTGCTTGCATACATTTTATCGTAATCATAATTTGTTATAAACATATATTTAAATCGTCATTACTGTAGTAATTGTCGTATACGTTTAACTGTGAAGCATTGAAATATACAATAGTATTTAAATATCTCTTAATGGGTGCTTAAATAACATTTACTGGAAAGGTGAAAAATTATATTTTCTTCATACGAAATTTGAAATATCTTAAAAATATTTTTTTTGTATATTTAATTGAGAGAAGACCTCTCAAGCTGTTTATTTCCGGAAGAGGCAGAAAGAATGTAGTAGTAACACTATCTATATTCTTTACTTTTTTGCTCGTTTAGGTATTACATGGTTCAGTTACGAACAGACAGAGAACAGAGAGAACCTATTGTTACGCTCCGCTCCCTACTTTCCACGCTTTTTTTTCCAGCGATGCCAGAACGAAGAATTAAAAAAATATTATTAAATAATAATTCATACCCATGAGTGGGAATCGAACCCACAACCGACACCCTACACCACTCATATTACGTGACAGAATAAGAATATCTCGTCTTGAATAATCACATCAGGTAAATATATTTTTTTTACATTTTCTCATTATATCACGGTAGTATTACTGTCACTGACTTTTTTTCCCTCTACTTCGTCATCTAAATTGGTACTGGCAACAGATAGATTGAAATAATTGGCTTATATTTAAGTTATTTTGTTACCTAATTTTGTTAACTTAAAGCTTTTTAGAGTTCCGTACTTCTAGAAGACAAAATAAAAAGGAAACCTTAGGATTTCTTTGTTGTCCGTCGTCGTCGTGGAGGTATTAAGTAGAAATATCAAATATTCTGGAATATTTTATGGATTTTTTTTATAATTCTTTTGTTATATGTTGAGGCCAGTCGTGATGCAGGGTCACAAGTATCTAAGCCTGACTGGATGTTTGGTGGGGATCGATCCCCACTCGAGGAAACAAAATATTTATTTAAATTTATATTTTCATTTCTTCGCTCTGGTGTCCATTCAAAGAACGACGTTGAGTTCCGCCCTTCAACACGCAATGCCTCTAGAATTAGACTAAAATGGGGAACGAAGTATTTTATCATTAGGTTTCCTCTGACTACCTGTTGTATACGGGATACATGTACATATTTAGTACTTAAGACATTAACTTTACATTTATACAATTTAAGTTTTGTGCTTGTTTTACGGTTGAGGAAATTGGATAGCTTTGCTGTCATTGTGGAGGTCACGATCTCTTCGTTTCTGTATTTTATGCAGTGTGCATTCTATCAGTCTTTCTAAAGCGTTATCCTGTTTGGTGTGGTCTATTGCTACTGCCTGTGAGATACTATCATGCAATTTAGTCGACTTTGTGTTCACTATTATAAGCGTCGCGTTTGTCAGACCTTGGGCTTCGTGGATAGTCAGTACTTTCGAACCCACATTTACTCCGTATCTCTGCTTGATAAAGGATTCCTTCTTCTTTTAAATAAATATGAAGTAGAGTATTTTACTTAGGTCTCGTGGGACTGGAGTAATTCTCAAGTTTTATATTACTTTAGAAGAGTATATAACAGAGTATATCTCTTGGAGGTCTTAAGCGACATACTTATATTTGTAGTTCATTTCATAAGTGCGTAAGCCCGCTAACCTTTGCCAGCTTTATTCATTGCGTAATCAAAACGTATAGGGTATTTCTCGTAAAAGAAAAGAGTTACGAAATTTGACAAGAACTTGCATTACAAATAAAGGAAAAAATCTGAGAAATGGTATTTTATATTTCAAATAAAAACTATTACAAAACTTACTTAAGTGTATCAAATTGTATAAATTGTAATTCACTTTGACCTACAATCCTGAAATTGGTACGGAACTCTCTCTGAACAAGTCGGACTCGCTCTTGACCGGTTATTTTGATAAATATGTAACGAAATTTTACTCATAATATAATGATAAATCCATTCATCATGACAAATGGCTATTTTTTATCTAATCAGAGGGAAGAGGGCCCTTTATCTAATATTTAAAGTTAACTTGAAATAATAAATAGCAAATGTTTCACAAATTTAAATAACACAAGGAAAATATTTCGTAATTTTTAATATACTCGAATATAAATAAAATGATATGGGCTTTTAATTTATTATCCGATATATGCATTGTTGGATGAAATTTTATGCAGATAAAATGGGATTTGAGGCCGTCGTGGTGCAGGGGCACTATGGTGTGACTATAACGCGACGGTTGTGTGTTCGACCCCCACTCGGAGGAATGAATTATTATTTATTAATATTTTCATTTCTTCGCTCTTGCACTAAGGGAAAAGCCCGGCGTTGAGTTCCGCCATTTAGCACGCAATGCCTCTAAAAATCGGCGGATATTGGGGAACGGAGTTGTTTAACACTGAGTTCCCTCTGCCTACCATACTATATATGGGCTACAGGGGGAATCTTATAAAAAAAGAATTTGAAAGAATGTAATAATAATCTATTCTTATATGTAAGTAGTCATATTTAGTGTGTTGCTTATAGGTAATGTGACAGCGATATTTTATTTAGAATTTTAAATGAACTATTTAACATTTATAATAGGAACGTATGTGTTAATTTAAAGTGTTTTTAAATACAATAACATATCTAAGGTAAACATTGTTTTGTAATAAACATATTCCTTTTTTCATTCCTATTTTGTCTCAATTAAACCTTTGCACATAAAATCAAATGAATAATCGCTTATGTCGTTGCTTAGAAAAAACAGGAGATTAGATTATTAAAAAAAATCAAATGCTAAATATTCTTTATTTAAAAAGAGTTTTGCAAACACTTTTGAGTAGTCGAATGAACATAAAGCTACTACCACACGGCCCTCGGAAGGCAGTTCTGCTGTAAAACAACATTAAGAAACACAATACTTCCTTTCTTCAATGTTATTGTTGAAATGAAATGAATACAATGAAATCAGCTTCACGCTGTATCCCGCACACAGGGTAGGCAGAGGGAGCCTAGTGAAAGACACTTCGTTCCCCACTTTCTGGAGGCATTGCGTGTTAAATGGCAGAACTCAACGCCGTGCTTTGCCTCAACACCAGAGCGAAGAAATGGAAATTTAAATTTAAGTAAATATTTCATCTCCTCGAGTGGGGATCGAACCCACAACCAGTCGGTTTTACAGTCACACTTTGTGCCGCGGCGCTACGACCGGCCTCTATGAATGTTATTGTTATTTAATTATAATATAGACTTGTAGCTATACTACATGAGATTCAATTGATGACTGTAAATATTTCTTTATACTCTTTACTAGACTTTTAGTATTATTTTTACAGTTATTTTAAGTTATTGTAGTAGCAAGTTATACGATGTTTAAAATTAATTTAACTAATTTCAACAATATTTTTTAAGAAAATAAAAAATATATTTGTATACAGGATGGAACCGATTACTGGAGCACCATATATAAAATATTTCAAACCCATATATATAAAAAAAATGTATGATATATATATTCCTCAACAACAGGATTTTTATATAAAAAATCGATATACAAATCTATACGTAGATGATACCAATAATGTAAATATTTACTACTACAAAAATACTATTAAACGTTGGCGATCTACCACTTTTCATTCACAAAAAACATACGAAAAAGGGATATCTCTCATTCTATTTTACGCAATTACCTATAATAAACCTAAACAACATTCAACTTCACTGCCGATATCTACGACTCAATTTCGTGAATGAGGCGTGTGCGATGTTGTCGCTTTGATAGATTCTTTACAAATGGTGTTTATTTTACAACGATATTTTCTTATTATATTTTGTTGGAAAAAAAAACACTATAATTTTGGGCAAAATCTCTTTAGTTCAAATTGTATTAGAATTTTTTAAAGTAATTAAAACTGATTTCATTTAAAGTTGTGAAGACAAAAACAACTATATATACATCTAATATACTAAAGTCCACTAGGAGCCAGTCGTGGCGCAGCGGCAGGAAGTGTGACTGTAAAACCGACTGGTTATGGGTTCAATCCCCGCTCGAGGAGATGAAATATTTACTTAAATTTATATTTCCATTTCTTCGCTCTGGTGTCGAGGCAAAGCCCACGCTTTGAGCTCTGCCACTCAACACGCAATGCCTCCAGAATTCGACAGAAAGTGGGGAAAGGAGTGTCTTAACACTGGGTTCCCTCTGCCTACCCTGCTGTGTGCGGGATTCAGCGTGAAGCTGATTTATTTAATACACTAAAGAATGTATGCAGGCAATAAAAATAGAAATAGAAATAAAAATAAAATCAAATAAATGATTGTGTTCAGTCTGAAAAAAAATGATTTCTCATGAATTATTATCTACTAATGAAATAAAGAAATAGATTATTTTTATTGAGCTTAATTTATTTTTATTACTTTTTCCTATCTTTTCTTTTGCCACCAGTATTTTAGTGTAAAAAAATAATAATTTTAGATCCTTTTTTTTTCAGTTTGGTTTATATATAGATTTTATTTTTTTCGGTTTTTCATATGTATATTTATAATTAATAAAGTTCGTATTTCCATGGCGGTATAGCATGGTAGGGTTATTTTAAAATTATTTAGGTATAGACAGTAGCTCGGACAATGGAAGCGAGCGTTAATACGTTAAGTATACCTGAATTCGCAAGGTCGCAAGGCACAGGGACTACAAAGTCAAATAATTTTATTCAAAATAAGAAATTACATGCTTAATTTTTTAAACATCAAGTAATTTACCACCAGTTGACTAAAGCTAATGCCTCAGGCCTAAGAAGAAGCGGCGAAAGACGCGGACAGCGGGACTTTTTATCATAAATCAATTATATACAAAAACACCTTTAATAATTTGTGACAATGATATGTTTCATCATGCCAGTCGTGGCGCAGGGGCACAAAGTATACTGTGTTCCTTGAGTAGGGATCGACGGGTTCGATGCCCACTCGAGGAAATGAAATATTTATTTACATTTATATTTTCATTTCTTCGCTCTGGTGTCAAGGCAAAAGCGCGGCGTTGAGTTCCGCCACTCAATATTCAATGACTCCAGAACTCAGCGGAAAGTGGGGAACAGAGTGTTTTACCACTACGTTCCCTCTGCCTACCCTGCTGTGCGCGGGATACAGCGTGAAGCTGATTTAAATTAATTTAATTTATATCTTTGAAACAAACTGAAATAAGCATTTCATTTGTACTTAAGGCTTTTGCCTTGCAATACAATGAGCGTGGCACCCGCACGTCTCCATACGGTCTTTTTATTTTTCACATCTCATAAACTGTCTATCATTTATATTCGAGGAAGTAGTCAGTTTTATTTATGCATTAAAACCTATTAAATATGAGTTTAATATAATCTGTCAAAGTTTAATAGAATATATAAAAATAGCAATCATGTAAAAACAGCATGTTGCATTAAAAATAATATATCGTTACCGCTGTACCGCTATCACGGCTTACTAAATTAATTTATTCAATTTTTTTTAAAAACTTACCAGTGACTATATTGTATAGATTTTAAATGAGACCATATGTCTTTGAATATTTGTTTATTGTATAATAAACTAATATTAACGTATATACATATTTACAACATTCATATTAGTATCGTCTTCATTATGAATAATTTCAATTGTTATATATTTCTTCATGCTTTAGTAAGTCCTTGTCCTTGAGAAAAATGCGCCCATTTGGAAATGACATTTAATAGTGCAGTGCCGGGACACTCCGTGGCCATGATCTGACTATGTCCCTTTAATTTATAATCAGAACTAAGAACGCCCTTACGTACACCGTCGGCGATAAGAGCTTTAGTCGCGTGTAGCATTTTGTGTGGTGGCTCTTCAACTGTAAATAACAAAAATAATTCGTTCTAGTTATGTTATACATTTTTTTTTTCAGCTTCACGCTGTATCCTGTATATTTATTCCGTATCCTGTGCCTACCGCTGGGGAAATATGGGAACCTAGTGTTAAGACTCCATTAAGATACTTCCGTTCCTCACTTTCCGCTAACGCCACCTTTTGGCTCGACATTAGACACCAGAACGAATAATAAAAAAAAATAAACATTTCATTACCTCGAGTGGGAATCGAACCCACAACTCAATGTCAAATATCAAAAATGTCTTTTATAGTATTTATATCATTATACGCCATTTCTCAATAAATTTTAATCAATTATTTCATAATATAATTCTACATAAAACAAATAATTAAATAAATTCACCCCTCCAATCTCCAATGAGGCATATTCCGATGCTGACCCTATTCGCGGGCCCGGCGTGTATGCCGATCGTGTGCCAGCCTCTTCCTTCGTAAACTCCGCCTCCACTTCCCACGCAGAAACTGTAAGAAAGTTGTTATGTTATTTATATGTAATTAATCGTGCTAGAGGCCACTTGTGGCGCAGCGGCACGAAGTGTGACTGCAAAACCGACTGGTTGTGGGTTCGATCCCCACTCGAGGAGATGAAATATTTACTTAAATTTATATTTCCATTTCTTCGCTCTGGTGTCGATGCTAAGCGCGGCATTGAGTTCTGCCACTCAACAAGCAATGTCTCCAGAATTCGGCAAAAAGTGGGGAACGGAGTGTCTTAACACTAGGTTCCCTCTGCCTACTCTGCTGTATGCGGGATATAGCGTGAAGCTGATTTATTTATTTATTTCATCGTATTAATATTATAAATGCAAATGTAAGTTTGTTTGTTACGCTTTTACGCCAAAACAATCCAACCGATTATTATGAAAGGACATAGGATTTTTTTTATTACAAAAAATATATATTTTAAAATAATATATTGGCTTTTGGTTATAATATAAAAATGAGTTTAAAAGAGCAAAGCGCATTTGAGTCTCTAATATGAATTTTAAAGTAAAATATTATTTAATTATTACTTTCTGTTAGTATCTCTTTTTAACGCGATTTTCTTTATGTTTAAGTTTGTAGCCAATTGCAATTCGTAATACATTTAAATTTCGTAATACATTTAATATATTTAAATTACTAAAAAAAATTAACTAAATGATTTAATTTAATGTGTTTCATTGTTAGTAAGTACCTACTTACTTTATCCATATTTTATAAATTCTACTGTAACCCGTAGGTATATATTTATCAAATAAAAAGTATTTTATATCTTATACTATATTAAAGAATTTAATTTCACTGTCTAATAAAAAAAAAAACATATAAAACCTTAATTTATCAAAACTGAATTTTCATCATCGTTATCTCTATATATAATAAGAGTAAAAATATTTTGTCTGTACATTTAGTAATTTTGACTGAAATCGATAGAGGGACACTTAAAAATTTTTAAGAAAGCAAAAAGATTTTTTTTGAATTTCTTGTCTGTCTGACATTTTTCTCTGAAAGTACTGAACCGATTTACTTAAAAGTTTCACCAATTGCTTTATTTTAACTCAACTTAACTACTAAAGTTTGGTTCATCAAAATCGGTTCATTAAAAAAAAAGTTATCGTCATTTGAGTGAACTCAAGGCATTAGTTTGCCTACGAATGTTATATAGCAATCGCACTGGTAAGATTCCTGGCTAAAGAATGACATTCGAAATGTCTTGGTTATATGACTGTTGATAAAAATATATATTTTTGAAACACTATTATACAATATTTTATACAATAAAGTAAACAAAATTGAATTGTTAGTGGAGATCACCTTCATAAATCATAATAGCTAAGTTTAAATCGTAATTAATTCANTTATGAATATCAAATATCAACAGTGGTCGTATTTTTTAGTTCGAAACAATCAAAAATTCTTATAGAAATTACGATAATGTCGTAAAAAAACATGTCAGAATATTACAGATTAATGTAAAAAAAAATCATATTAGAAGTCATTATAGTTGTCAAGCAATTCTGCTTATTAAATCAATAACCATGTATTTTAAGCGGGCGAAGCCGTGGGTGGGCCGCTAGTCTAATATAAGACATAAGTTTACATATCGAAAAATTAAAAATCTTTAAACGAAACAAAAAGTTAATTGTAATTAAGCAAATTTTAAAAAATATAGAAATATCATCGATAAATTTACAAAAGCTAAATGGTTTTTTATAGTCTATTTCACAAAAAAAAAATAACTCACTGATATCCTATATCACCCCAGTCCAAGCTGATATGGTAGTTCTGCATCGATTTCATAGTAGCTTTACATTGTGCTGTTGTATTGCAAGCACCTGGTATGTATGTATGGTGAATTACAACATATGGCACTGGTGTCTTTATAGGTTCAACATCCGTTGGTGGGGCAGCACCCCAGTCCTCTCTCGTGTATAACGTGTAGGATTTGTGTTTTTCTATAAAAGATTTACATATTTTTAGCGCCTTGTAGGTATATAATACATATAAACAATAATAATAAAAATATTCGTTTTAGCGTGAAGCTACGGTGTATTTCCTGAGACGCCGAGGAGCTTAGTGTTAAGACACTGTGTTAAGACACTATTGTTCCACACTTTTCGCCGATTTCTGGAGGCGAAAATAAAAATAAACAAAATAAAAATAAATCATATTAAAATGAGATTAAAATAGATTACCAAATATATCATAGTAATTACTATTACGCTTTTAAATATTTTGACCACACTGACGATTCAGTGTTCACAGCTTACGAATACAAACAAATCACAAAATTATAATAATGATAACAATAAAAAAAATTAAAATTAAATTAGCTTCACGCTGTATCCCGCACACAGCAGGGTAGGCAGAGGGAACCTAGTGTTAAGACACTCCGTTCCCCACTTTCTGCCGAATTCTGGAGGCATTGCGTGTTGAGTGGCAGAACTCAACGCCGCGCTTAACCTCGACACCAGAGCGAAGAAATGGAAATATAAATTTAAGTAAATATTTCATCTCCTCGAGTGGGGATCGAACCCACAACCAGTCGGTTTTGCAGTCACACCTCGTGCCGCTGCGCCACGACCGGCCTCGATAACAATTAATTATGAAATAACGGCGTTGAGTTCCGTCATTCAACATGCAATGCTGCCAGAATTCGGCGAAAAGCCGGAAACGTATGTCATAATTAATCTTAACACTAGGTCTCCAACTTCCCTCTACCTACCCTGCTATGTTCACAGCATAAACTTAAAAAAAAGAAGATAAAATAAAAAATAAAATAAAAAAAACAACTAAAACCAATTAAAAACTTACCATTCACTGGGTGGCCAAGTACAATTAAAAAAATATTTAAAATAAATATTGCTATACACGTGTACATACTTGAGGCGTACATTATGAACAAAATAATTTTACATAAATACAACGTGAAACGCTTATTCCTTATTCAGTAGACTACGTTGATAGGTACTTATCCAACCTTTATATGTTCATTTCGTTTGTACGGTACTTTCCCATGATATACATACATACATACGTATATACACAAATAAACGTGTTGTTTTTATCAGCTTCACGCCATATCCCGCACACAGTAGTGTAGGCAGAGGGAACCTAGTGTTAAGATACTCCGTTCCCACTTTCTGACGGATTCTGGAGACGTTGCGTGTTGAATGGCAGAACTCAACGCCGCGCTTTGCCTCGACACCAGAGCCAAGAAATGGAAATATAAATTTAAGTAAATATTTCATCTCCTCAAGTGGGGATCGAACCCACAACCAGTCGATTTTACAGTCAAACTTTGTGCCACTGCGCCACGACTGGCCTCGAACGTGTTTATATAGTTTTAATTATTTTTTGTTATAAACTATTCGAATTATGTATTTTTTATATATTCTTTGTTAAATCTTAATATATAAAGGTGGCTTATATTTTTAACAAAAATGGAACAATTAGTCGATATGGAACAATAAATACTTTCGTTGAATTACCAGAAAACTTAAAGGATAACGCGACATATTTTTCTATCAGCTTCACGCTGTATCCCGCGCACAGCAGGGTAGGCAGGGGGAACCTAGTGTTAAGACACTCCGTTCCCCACTTTCCGCCGAGTTCTGGAGGCATTGCGTGTTGAGTGGCAGAACTCAACGCCGCGCTTTCCCTCGACACCAGAGCCAAGAAATATAAATTTAAGTAAATATTTAATCTCCTCGAGTTGGGATCGAACCCACAACCAGTCGATTTTACAGTCACACTTTGTGCCCCTGCGCCACGACTGGTCTCTAAATACATAATTAATCCTTTGTCTATCTACTCATTTGCTATTGTCTTCTGCATGCTTGAAATGAAACAAATAAGCACAGTGGTGTATTATATATTTTTTATAGTATGTTTATAGTATGTGTGAATTTTACTTTTAATTACTTGAATAGATTGTAAATTAAGAAGTAAATATAATAATTGCGCAGTGAAATGTGGTGTAAAATCGATTTAGGCCATTGTATTGCAATGTTTTACAATCATATCAGTCAACATGTTCACATAGTTCTTTGTCTACTTTACTCCATCCTTTTCGATCCCCAGTCTCCCACATACCTATCTTCCGATTTTGCATTCCTTTCCTCTTTCCATAATAGATCCTTACGTTCCCAATCCAATCTTATGCTGGCCACTCCCCGTCATACTTCAGGGTTCATGTCTGACTCTTTTGCAGTCGCTGGAGTCAGGCTATGGAACGAATTACCCGAGCTCATAAGAAGAGCTCCCTCTCGTGAGGTATTCAAGCGCCGGGTAAAAGAGCATTTTTTAAAAAAAAA
>JAAIXJ010001869.1:83522-164776 GCA_013403705.1 Heliconius hermathena
CCCACTCGAGGAGATGAAATATTTACTTAAATTTATATTTCCATTTCTTCGCTCTGGTATCGAGGTAAAGCGCGGCGTTGAGTTCTGCCACTCAGCACGCAATGCCTCCAGAATTCGGCAGAAAGTGGGGAACAGAGTGTTTTAACACTAGGTTTCCTCTGCCTACCCTGCTGTGTGTGGGATACAGCGTGAAGCTGATTTGATTAGATTTTTGCTGTATAATCTACCTTAGTACCAATTATCAAGTTCCAAGGTCGTCTAGAAGTGGCTTAGGTTTTTGACGAATGAGTAAATTAGTCGCAAAATTGCCGGTTTTTCAATACTAATATAACAATAACTATTTGAGTTTAATTGTTAAAATTTAATATACTTTAAGTGGATTTTAAAGCATATTAAAAGTATATAGTGGATAAATGTGCTATATTTCATATGGGTAGATTAAATAGTATACAAGTTGTGAAAGCCTTAAAAGTGGCTTGAAATGTTTCATATAAAATACAAATACACATTGCCTGTTTCCAGCTTTTTAACTTGGCTCAACACACAAGCTCATGTCTTCATATTTCTAGATTTCTATGACAGCAAATTAGTAGCTATATATATATCATTATTTTATATATATCACGACCAAAAAGATAGAGGCCGGTCGTGGCGCAGCGGCACGAGGTGTGACTGCAAAACCGAGTGGTTGTGGGTTCGATCCCCACTCGAGGAGATGAAATATTTACTTAAATTTATATTTCCATTTTCTTCGCTCTGGTGTCGAGGTTAAGCGCGGCGTTGAGTTCTGCCACTCAACACGCAATGCCTCCAGAATTCGGCAGAAAGTGGGGAACGGAGTGTCTTAACACTAGGTTCCCTCTGCCTACCCTGCTGTGTGCGGGATACAGCGTGAAGCTAATTTAATTTATTTTTATTCAAAAAGATAGAGAGAGAAGAAAAAGAATGTTTTGATTGTGAAAGGTATATTTATTATCAAAATAATTACTTCTTTTCAGTTGGCCACAACTTTGAAAGGCGTTTACTGGACTCTATCAATGAAATGATTAATTAATTTTATCAATTAATCGAATAAATTAAGCATTTTTATGCTATACGTCACATTTTGTATCATTTGTGACTGTAAGTAAGGATTATAAGCAGGGTCGGGGAAGAACCGTACAAAGTACATAAATACGGTCAGTAGGTACTTTAATACGATATTAGCTTTCCTTAAAGCTTTCCAAGTAAATTGATAGGCTTTTAATAATAATATTTATTTCTCCTTGTGTTTTCTTTACTTTAGAATTATTGTGTGTTTTATGTAGGGGAATCTAATAAGTATAACGAATGGGTAAATTTTGATTTTGTGTTATTATATTAATATCTATCGTAAGTTTAATATTATATTGTGATTTAGGTCAAAATTTACTGTTATATATATATTGTTTATTGCTATATTCTATGAAGTAATTTGTTTTATTCTTTCTATTTACATTTAGAGACCAGTCGTGGCGCAGGGGCACAAAGTGTGCCTGTAAATCGACTGGTTGTGGGTTCGATCCCCACTCGAGGAGATGAAATATTTATTTAAATTTATATTTTCATTTCTTCGCTCTGGTGTCGAGGCTAAACGCGGCGTTGAGTTCTGCCACTCAACATGCAATACCTCCAGAATTTGGCAGAAAATGGGGAGCGGAGTGTCTTAACACTAGGTTCCCTTTGCCTATCTTACTACTGCGGTATGCGGGATACAGCGTGAAGCCGATTTTTTTTTTAACTAAATCATAAGATTTAGGGGTCAAAATTTACTGTTTCTTATATTCTATGAAGTAATTTATTTTATTCTTTCTATTTACATTTCGCAATTACATACAGAACTAATCGTTTCTTTAACTGATATACTATCGATTCGATTAGAATTATTGTACATAGGTATAACAATTGCTATTTCATTTTAATTAACATTATTAATAAAAATTCTCCGTAAATGATCCTTTTAACATTCAAATTGCATATTTTATGTATATTATTTTAATTAATTCCTTTTATTTAGCGATTTTTCTATTATTATACATTCTATTTTTTTACTATAAAATCAAATCGTCGTCGTATAGAGGAGATTCACAAAAAGATTTACTACTGTGTTTATTTTCTATTATATGAAATTATTTTTATTATTTATACACAATTTTTTTTTTCAATTTCTCGTTGTATCCCGCACCCAGCAGAGTATGCCTAGGGAACCTAGTGTTAAGACACTCCGTTCCAGACAAAAAATAATTACAATAAATATATATGAAATAATATATCTATTTTAACTAAACTAACAATTTAATATTCAAATAATAGTCAATCGACGTCAATTACTTTGTGAGTCATCCTTATCTTTTTATCAAACACATAGTTGATATTATTACACTTTTGTAGTAAACAAGTTGATGTTTCATTAAATTTGCCTATTATGATGACATTGTTTTCAATTCAAATAAATCCGGGGGAATGCCTGAATAATAAATATTTGTTTGCCCTAGTTTGCTTTAAAATTGTGATATAATTGATTTATATCATCGGTTCCCAACCGTGGTCCGCAGCAGCTAAAATATGGTCCGCGAATGATTTAAAATTTTGGTGTTTGAGCAAAGTCTGCCTACAGTTAAGTTGTTTCTTCAGTAAAACATAAAATATTTTGACATTTAAATTTAATATACTTTGAAATTCATTGATTTTTAATATATACCTAAAAACTCACACACCCCATAATACAAAATGTCAGTTTTTTTACTTTTAAATTAAAATTTTTGTTATATTATTAATTTAATTTTAATATATCTACAAAATGGTCCCTGCTAACAATTATTCTATAAAAGTGGTACCCTATCAATAAAAGATTGGGAACCTCTGATTTATATGGACGAATCTAATATGTAGATTGTTTATATTTCTGAAATATGATAATATGAAGTAAACAAGACAATTTCGATAACAATCGATGCACCTTATCAGCATAAACTTGATCGTTTAAAAGGTTATCATAAGAAAAAAGTGCGCATTATATGTAGATATTATGGACCCAGTAGTAGAGGCCAGTCGTAGCGCAGGGGCACAAAGTGTGACTGTAAAATCCATTAGTTGTGGGTTCGACCCCCACTCGAGGAAATGAAATACTTACTTACATTTATATTTTCATTCCTTCGCTCTGGTGTCGAGGCAAAGCGCGTCGTTGAGTTCCGCCGCTCAACACGCAACGACTCCAGAAATTGGCGGAAAGTGGGTAACGGAGTGTCTTAACACTAGGTTCCCTCTGCCTACCCTGCTGTGTGCGGTTGTTCAAGCGGGTCAACACCCAAGCCGGTCGCTAGTGTATAAATGATGAAACATTAAGTAATAGTATCTAAAATCGGCTTAGTTGTTTTTTATTTAACGTTTATTTCACAATATTCGTCAGTTTAAATAAATTAATTTAAACGTAAACAGATGTAAAGATTAAATATCCGACCTTGATAAGAGTATTTATGTATATCCTCATAGAAATATGATCACTTTTCGTGCACTGTATATTTTCAAGAATTAATTTGAAGAAAATACTAATAAGATTAAATCAATACTAATAAAATACTAATAAAATAATAATAAGATTAAAATTACAATTACATATAATATAGAGAATTTTTATATTTAAATAATTGAGAATATTTAATATATAATAGTATTTTTTGTTTAATAAGTAGATAGCTATATGAATAGTTGCAACGCATGAGAAAAAAACATATTTTAGACATTTTTTAAATTCTTATACCATTTGAAAAACCCAACATTTTCATAGTTGGTTAATAAATTATTTTCTCAAATTCAAAAATAGTTTATTTTTCACCTGACCATTAGCATATCGACGAACCATCAAATATACACCATTGAGAAAGTTAATCTATCTACTATAAATGAAATGATTTAAACACAATAACAATTTTTATAAATTGTGAACTCACAATCTGAATTTATTTTCAAATTACATTTAGTTTTAATGGTATACATCGCCATTTGAGCTAGTCCTGACACATATAGACATACTGTTTTTTTTTATTTATGCTGTCGTTAAAAATACTAAACTAAAAAAAAATAAACTAAAAAAATATTAACTGTAACTGTAACTTTTTTCTTCTAAATTGTGATTAAATAAAATTTAGCCTCACTTGCGAATAATCGTAATTTGAATATGTCAATTTTTTATTAAAATTTCTTTATACCCTCTACTCACCCATAAGTTGCTTTAGCCATACCAAAAATTCATTCACCTCCGTTGTCTTTATCTTAAGTTAAAAAATTAAATTAAATCAGCTTCACGCTGTATCCCGCACACAACAGGGTAGGCAGAGGGAACCTAGTGTTAAGATGCTCCGTTCCCCACTTTCTGCCGAATTCTGGAGGCATTGCGTGCTGAGTGGCAGAACTCAACGCCGCGCTTAGCCTCGACACCAGAGCGAAGAAATGGAAATATAAATTTAAGTAAATATTTCATCTCCTCTCACTCATAACATATCTCACTGGCCTCAATATTTTATCTTAAGTCATTTGTCATTTTCGGTTTTTATTTTTTTTAAGAAAGCTATAATGATAACAGATCCCTGTTGAAACCCAAAAAAGATGTACCTCCAAGCCCTAAGCTATATAGCTAGTTCAAACAAAAGTATTATTGGAGAACAAACAAACAGACAGACAGGTAGACAGGTAAGAATTCTGCTGATTGGTTTTTTAGCTTCTTTAATCGATTTGTTAACCGACTCAACTTTTATTCTATTTATATCTAGATAGAAATTCGATTTTTCTATGCTTTTATTGTATATAGAGATAGAGATAAAAAGGACGTTACAATTAATATAATTGAAGTATTAGATAGATAAGGATTTTAATTAAAAGATCCTTTAAAATAATAATTTATTATATTTACAATATTTCAGCAAAATTTTAATAACAGTTCCAAATAAATTTCTTTAATATTAGAATTAATTAAAGCTTTTTTTTTGATTGATTGATGAAGTTTTTATGTTCACGTTCTGGATATAAATGTAATAGTAATTATAATTTTATCGTTATATATAATTTACTTTACTTGTACTGGCCAAATACATTATGTATTAATTATATGCTAACTACTTATTTAAGCTGTAGACATTTAAATTTGTAAAAATTATATTGAAAATATATTGTCATGTCTTTATAATAACTTTTTTTAAACTTCTTTTGCAAATCTGTCCCATGTAGAGATTTCATTGAATAACGCGCTTCCGGGACACTCGGTAGCGGACACTTGACGATGCCCGACCAGTCTGTACTCTGGACTAATGTAACCCAGCTCCACACCTCTCGCGATCAGCTTTTTAGTGGTCTCCAATTGAACAGCTGGTGGTACAGCCGCTGTAAAATAAATATTAGATTGCATATTATTTTATTGTTAGGTAGGCTAGTTGTGGGAGACGGGCACAAAGTGACTGTAACCGTCGATTCCTACTCGAGGAATTCTTCGCTCCGGCATCGAAGCAAAACGCGGCGTTGAGTTGTGCCACTCAACAAATGAGGAACGGAGTGTCTTGACAGTGGGTTCCCTCTACCTACCTAGCTGTGTGCGAGTTACAGCGTGACGCAATTTTTTTTTATTTTGTTTAATATTTTTTTCATGCCAATATCTTGTTAAGGAAGTAATTTTAATTTTAAACGTCAACCCATTGCCTTTCATAAACGAAAAGAACTCATTAAGGAATTTGTAAGAAATATCTATTAAAAGTTATTTCCGAAAAGTATGGCGTAATATGCGGCTATTAACAGCGGTTATTCAACTTGTTATAGGTTTTTTCCCCTGTATATTTTTCTTTGAATACTTGGACTTTTAACTACTCGAAGGTCTAATGGGAAAATAATTATATAGCGTTAAGTATCTAAATCATTCATTTAATCTGTTTTTAAACTAAGACTTTTTTCTGCTCCAAGAAATTGTAGTTCTGGATATTTTAAATTAATTTAACCTTAACTATTCATTACACGATATTCTTTTTCCCAAGAACTTTGTTGGTTCTTGGGAAAGAATAAAAAATGTGTTTATAAAGAAGGTAATATAATCTCTATATATAATAAGACAGTAAAAATATTTTGTCTGTACATTTAGTAATTTTGACTTAAATGGATAGAGGGATACTTAAAAATAATAATAGAAAGCAAAAAGTTTTTTTTAATTTTTTGTCTGTCTGTCTGTCTGTCGACATATTTTTGTCCACATTTTTCTCTGAAAGTACTGAACCAATTTACTTGAAAATTTCACCAATTGCTTTGTTTTAACTCAACTTAAATACTAAAGTTTAGTTCATCAAAATCGGTTCATTAAAAAAAAATTTATCGTCATTTGAAAGAAGTCGTAATTAATTCAAATGACGATAACTTTTTTTTTAATGAACCGATTTTGATGAACTAAACTTTAGTATTTAAGTTGAGTTAAAACAAAGCAATTGGTGAAATTTTCAAGTAAATCGGTTCAGTACTTTCAGAGAAAAATGCGGACAAAAATATGTCGACAGACAGACAGACAGACAGACAAGAAATTCAAAAAAAAGTTATCGTCATTTGCCTGCGAATGTTATATAGTAATAGCGCTGGTAAGATTCCTGGCTAAAGAATGACATTCGAAACGTCTTGATTATATGACTGTTGATAAAAATATATATTTTTGAACCACAATTATACAATATTTTATACAATAAAGTAAACAAAATTGAATTGTTAGTGGAGATTACCTTCATAAATCATAACAGTTAAGTTTAAGTCGTAATTAATTCAACCGGCCAGTCGTGGCACAGCGGCACGAGGTGTGACTGCAAAACCGACTGGTTGTGGGTTCGATCCCCACTCGAGGAGATGAAATATTTACTTAAATTTATATTTCCATTTCTTCGCTCTGGTGTCGAGGTTAAGCGCGGCGTTGAGTTCTGCCACTCAACACGCAATGCCTCCAGAATTCGGCAGAAAGTGGGGAACGGAGTGTCTTAACACTAGGTTCCCTCTGCCTACCTTGCTGTGTGCGGGATACAGCGTGAAGCTAATTTATTTAATTTATTTTTTATTTATATATTTTGCTTAAAACATATTGGTATTATAAAAATTATTATAAATAAATATTTCATCATAAATTTTTTTATTATAATAGGAATTTCGTAAAATTCTTTTTAGTTCTCTCCTACACCCCAAGGATACACATTACAAACTTCAGCGTTCTAAGCAGCTGTATTATGGCTGTACGTTGCTAGTCACTCAGTAACGGAAGTTTTAATACATTTTTTTTCCTTTTTTTAAAGAGAATTTAAAAGGAATTAGTGTTAAGACACTCCGTTGTCCATTTTCCGCCGAATTTTGGAGGTATCGGGATTTGAGCGGTGGAACGCTTTGCCTCGACACCAGAGCGAACAAATGTAAATATCAAATATTTCTTTTCCTTGATTAGCAATCGAACTCACAATCTGTCACGCTTACAGTCATACTTTATGCCCCTGCGCCATGACTGGTCTCGACTAGTTTTATGTATGGATATAATTAAAGTACATGACTGATTGTGGGTTCGATCCCCACTCGAGGAGAAGAAATATTTATTTAAATTTATACTTCCATTCCATAGCTCTGGTGTCGAGACAAAGCGCGGCGTTGAGTTCAGCCACTCAACACGCAATGCCTCCAGAATTCGACGGAAAGTGGGGAACAGAGTGTCTTAACACTAGGTTCCCTCTGCCTATCCTGCTGTGTGCGGGATACCGCGTAAATCTGATTTGTTTTTATTTTATTTTATTAAAGTATCATAAATAAATTATTTACTTGTAGCCTATATCAGACCATCCATTACTTTGCTGGTGGGTGTTCTGTATCGATCGCATGGCTTCAATGCATTCTATCTTATTTTGACAAGCTCTGGGTATGTACGTGTGATGGATGACCACGTATGGCACTGGTGTCTTCAATACGGAGTGTGCTTTGGGTGGTGAGGCTCCCCATTCTTCTCGGGAGACAAATTTGAAATCATTCTCTGTAAAAATGTATTGTATTAAAATATAATATAATATGTTTATATAAAGTTTCACGCTGTATCCCGTAAACAACAGGGTAGGCAGATGGAACCTAGTGCTGAGACACTCCGTTTCCCATTTTCCGCCGATTTCTGGAGGCATTGTGTGTTGAGTGGCGAAACTTAATGCCGCGTTTTGCTTCGATACCAGAGAAAATAATTATTAAATATTTCATTTCCTCGAGTGGGGATTGAACCCACTATCATTACCGTTTACAGACCCACACTTGAACCCCTGCGTCACGACTGGTCTCATATAATGGACAATATTTTTGAAGAAATATAATAAGTTACAAAATTTATAAAGTTTTACTTTTAAAGTTTGAGCTCGTTAAGCATAGCAAATACCAATAATGAATTAGGTGGATAGCTAAAATTATACCTTTACCTGCAATTCCTACATCTTCTCTAAAAAACACGAATCTTTTCATACATACATACATTACAATGTAATAAAAGAAACACATTGTTTACAATTTTTTTAATTATACATCATTTCTTAACTTAACATAATAGAATTTGATTATATTGATAGAAACAAAACAAAGATCTTACCGCTATTGCCAACGATCCGTGGTGGGGGAAGACTTAGAACGCCGACCACAACACTCAATAATAGAAATAGTGGAGTTATTCCCATTTCTTAAAATAAAAGGAAACTTGAATACATACTATAAAACTATATAATTAAAATTTGTTAGTCAAAATGTATGATGCGACTTTATTTGAAACCTACAAAATTTTCCACTGAACTGGTTTTACGATTGACCTTACAAATAGTCACCTAAACTTGTTGAATAGAAAAAAACATATGAAAATGGCGGCATTTCATTTTTTATAACAGATGATAGTGTATTTAATTTGAATTAAGATCATCAGCTTCACGCTGTATCCTGCACATAGCAGGGTAGGTAGGAACCTAGTGTTAAGACACTCCGTTCCCCACTTTCCGACGAATTTTGAAGCCATTGCGTGTTGAGTGGCGGAGCTCAACGCCGTTCTTTGCCTCGACACCAGAGCGAAGAAATGAAAATATAAATTTAAGTAAATATTTCATCTCTTCGAGTAGGATCGAACCCACAACCGTCGCGTTACAGTCACACCCTTATGCCCCTGGGCCACGACGGCCTCAGAATTATTAAGCATTAACTATAGTTAATATACTTAAAGCCCACAGAAAAGGCTTTTACATTGTACTTATAAAAATCAGCAGCACGCTGTACCACGCACACAGCAGGGTAAACAGATAGAACCAAGTTTTAAAACACTCCGTTTCTCGTATTCCGCCGAATTCTGGAGGCATTGCGTGTTGAGTAGCGGAACTTAACGCCGCGCTTTACCTCGACACCAGAGCGAGGAAATGAAAATATAAATTTACTTTACCTATACTTTACTTACTTTAAAAAATCGTACTTACGATACACTAAAGTTTTAATTTTAAGATTTCTATTTCATTTCTCATTCATCTGACTTAAAAATAATTATATAAAATATAATATAAAAAACTTACCCAATACGAATACAAAATTAAATAAAAAACAAATAAAGAAAAAGATCAAAAATTACAATGTGTTAACTTTGGTAACTTTACAACCAATGCGTGTTGAACCGCTTGTTTTTATACATATATATGCTAATAATATATATATATAATTAGATAAGAAATCGGGTCTTCACAAAGATTCGGGAAAGATACGTTACTACGACTTGTGATAATGTAATCGTTTACTTTTCGAGTGTATAATCGAGGGGAAATCACTTTTACCGATATATTGAAATTGATATATCTTATCAATTTTAAAATGGAAGCATCTTCTGTAACTCTTATGCAATAGCATACTTATGTTGAGGGTAGACTGTAAACGCCACAGGTTGTGAGTTCGATTTTCATCGAGGAATAGTATTTTCATTTTCCATGTCTGCCGCTCTGGTGTTAAGGCAAAACGGCCACTAAAACCGCCATTCAACAAGCAAGTAATTCCGGTGCTAAATGGGGAACTGAATGTCTTAACACCGGGTTCCCTCTGCCTCCTTGCTGTTTGATGATACAGCGTGAAGTTTTCAAACGTACAATAAGGTAAAACCGGATTAAAAGCCATACTTTCT
Organism: Heliconius hermathena; assembly: GCA_013403705.1. Taxonomy (NCBI): domain Eukaryota; kingdom Metazoa; phylum Arthropoda; class Insecta; order Lepidoptera; family Nymphalidae; genus Heliconius; species Heliconius hermathena. The sequence goes on from JAAIXJ010001869.1 coordinate 93,706, forward strand.
AAAAATCGTACTTACAACCATAAAAATTGGGAATACGTTTTGTGAATAGGTTTTATATGCGAACTATTTTCGCTTTTATCAGCGAATCTTTTTCCAGCGGAAGTTAAAAATGTTAGAAAATTTGAAATATAATAAATATTAATTGCTTCGTAACTTTAAAAGTACCAATGGCTTACATTTTATTTTTATCATGTTGATAGATTGGACCACTAAGAACAGATTTATGATAGATTTTTATTCAATCATAAATTTTTGTATTTATTTTTGTAAAAATTTAAAAGGTCACAATTTAAAAGGTATACTCCAAGCTGAAAGCTTTGCATCTGTCGGTTTATTGCATTTTTTTAAATATATTATAATATAAATATTTTATTGCTGTGGCACATTAAATTTTAGCAAATTGCGCAACGCGCGACGATCGATATTTAAAAAAATTGAAAAACTTTGCAAATTTGACATAAACAAATTAGTACAAGTTTATTTACACAAGTAATTTGCGCGACAAGCTTTTATGATCATATAAATTGTGTATAAGAAGGTCATGAGCTGATAGTTAAAATTTAAAAGAAAAAAAATCTTCTTTTTAGAGCCTTTCAATAAAAGCTTTTTTAAAAAACATTTTTTTGCTTTTAATTTTTTCGAGTTGCTCTCAACGACCCCTTTCATTTGATACCCATGTTGTAGAAGTTCATAAAAAATAACTATTCCGCCATCTTGGATAGTCCGTCATATTGGAGCTACAATGACGTCACATTATTTTTCGAGTTGTATTCAAAGACCTCTTTCATTTGATGCTCATATTGAAGAACTGCATAAAAAAACTATTCCGCCATCTTGGATAGTCCGCCATATTGTATTTAGAATGACATCACCCACTTTATCGTGCATTGTCATCCAAATTGAACGTGTATACAAAATTTCAGCTCAGTCGGTTGAAGATATCTACTTCAAAATTGAGTTCAAAGATTCCACCCGAACTAACATACATACATACATTGCAAGTTAAAACAAAGCTATTATTAATCTGAATTCATCATCTTGTTTTAAGTACAACTTTACACTTATAAATATTTTTTTGGTCCATGTTAATGCTTTTCCATTTTTTTTCTCGGTTCTCGGTTTGACTTATATATCTGTTCTTGTTTCGTTTTTTAATCTTAGTGTGTAAGTATTTTGGAACCCCTCATGACAATATTTTTTTTTTATGATAAATATTTAAATGATTTTTTATTTTGTCAAAAAAAATTGTGTCTTACAAATTTTTAGGTGGTCATCATGGCACAAGCGTGTGACTGTAACGCGACGGCGATTACCACTCGAAATGAATTATTATTTTTATTTATTATTATATTAACTTTTTTTTATTGCTTGCTCACCGAGGGTTCCGTACAAAAACTGTAGGTCTCGAGCTTTTTGTGAAATTCAAGCTTAGCTTAGCCAGAACCATTTCATTTGATAGGTACCTCACTTGAACTAGCGGCTTTAATAACACATTTTGCTACCCTATCAAGGCTATTATTTTTTAGGATTTAACGATAAATGTATAGTTTTCAGAACTAGTACTACCTGTACCGGCCGAGGTACAGGTAGTACTAGTTCTGAAAACGAAAAAAGTTGAGGCCGGTCGTGGCGCAGCGGCACGAGGTGTGACTGCAAAACCGACTGGTTGTGGGTTCGATCCCCACTCGAGGAGATGAAATATTTACTTAAATTTATATTTCCATTTCTTCGCTCTGGTGTCGAGGTTAAGCGCGGCGTTGAGTTCTGCCACTCAACACGCAATGCCTCCAGAATTCGGCAGAAAGTGGGGAACGGAGTGTCTTAACACTAGGTTCCCTCTGCCTACCCTGCTGTGTGCGGGATACAGCGTGAAGCTAATTTAATTTAATTTTTTTTACTACCTGTAGATGTTAGCTGGCAAATTTCAGAATTCTAGGTCAACCGGAAGAAATCTATTAAATTAGACAGACAAACGGACGGATAGACGGACAAACGGACAGACGGACGGAACCTTAATATTCTGAGAAGGAAACCAATTAAAAAGTAAGTAAATATCTAAAATAATTTTGATTAATATATGTACATTAAAGTATTGAATTGCAGAAATGAAATATATTATAAGTAAGTAATAAATTTTCTTTTCATATAATTTATTTACAAAATATGTAATTTTAAACTATGTAATATGTAATTTTTTTTGCATGAACCAACATTGATATGCAATTTACACAATATTAGAGATTATAAAGTTTGATTCTTACTACAAGTAATATAAAATTATGAAGCTGATAATAATAACAATACTGATAATAATCGTTTTTTGGGGGTTTTAATAATGATAATAATCTTAATTTTTAGTGAAGTGTAGTGTAATTGTTTACTTTTATAATAAAATCATAGAAGTGATTGTTATACTACTAACAAAATTAAGATTTATAAAACCACCTATAAATCACCACCTATAAATAATTTCTATTAGTTATAACTTACCTTCTTGCTATAAATTATGTAATAAATCGTCTTTGTCAGGGATTTAACCTAGACTCTATGTACTTAATGATAAGATCATAACTAAAATAAATAAATCAATTTTATGTAATATAAATATAATTTATATTAAATAAAAAAATACGATACGATTTTAAATAGATGTGTGCAGCAACTGTAAAGGCTTTTCGTAATGCATAGGATTCCTACTATGATGAATACCTACGTACATGTTTTAGCAGTGTAGATAGAGGGAATCAGGGAACCTTCAGACACTCCGGTCCCACCCACCATAACACACTCACCCACCCGCGCCGCCGCTTCGCCTTATTAGAGCTAGAAAATAAAAATATTTAATATTTAATTTCCTCGAGCGGGAAACTAACCCACAATCTGTGGTGTTTACTGTCGTACGCTTGTGTTCCTGCGCCACGACTGGCCTCAACCTACATACATAAATAAATAATGTACATACACAAATAAGTATATAAATTGGGGATTCATTATTCCTGAACATTTTCCTATAATATAATAATATTATTTCTGTACTTTATTCCGTAAGTACAGTTTCCGCGTTGAATCATATATAATAATACGGAATTAGATATCATTTTTATTATTAATTAATCATTTTCCCAATAAACAGAAAAGTCCTTATACGCCGTGGTTTAAATTTATAATATTTATATGTATATAGGGTATTCACCTTTATCTTTCACAGTAACCAATATGACAATATTAGAACTAGTATTGTATTGTATTCGATTGGTCAATTAATAAGAACTAGTTGATTAGGTCACGCGATGCTGAACCAAAATAATTGTTATAGCTGTATGGATATAAGTAATACATTTTTCTTATTATTATTGGAAAAAATCGGTTAAGTGTGAGTCGGACAAGCCCACAGTGGCTTCCGTACCGTTTCAGGATCGTAGGTCAAAAAGTGAATTTATAAAAATTGACAAACTTATGTTTGTGGGCATATGCATAAATTTTGTATGAAATAAACTACAAATATAATTTTGTAATGACTTTTTTTTACGAAATACCTAAAAAAATTTTTTATTGTACTAGAAGTTCTCACTTTATGTCAAATCTCATAACTGTAGGTCTACGGGAAGTACCCTATAGGTTGTAATTACGCGGCGAATTACATTCAAAATGCACCAAAATTGATGCATAAGCGCTTGTATCATATGATTGAGACTTTAAAAACTTTAAATACTTTAAAACTTGTTTTGTTCAAACTTCAAAGGACTATAGATATGTGATATTAATTATAGCTTGATACCTCCACGCGATCTCGAAATAAATGGTCTTGACAGACGGACAACAAAATGGTATTATAACGGTTCCGTTTTTACCTTTTAATGTACGGAACCCTAAAAAGAACCCAACGCCACATTTTGTTGAGTTCAGCGTTGAGTTCCGCCACTCAATACTCAATGCCTCCAGAATTCGACAGAAAATGGGGAACAGAGTGCCGGTGCTTGCTGTCTAATCTACTGCAGGAGGTGGTACAGGATACAGTGTGAAGCTGATTTAATTTTTAATATAATACTTTAAAAATCATTTTCAAAAGTAAATTTTTTATCATGATTCTGTTTAATACGTCGTGACTTTTAAGCTGTTTCTTTTAATTTTGTTCTTTTGAAGAAACTTTTACTTCAAATGTCCGTATCGTTTTTCTCAGGTATGTGTTACTAAGTAAGTCTTGAACTATACTATTACAAAATTTCTGTTTAATACAATATAATAAAAAAATATTTAAAACATGAGGCCAGTTGTGGCGCAGCGGCACGAGGTGTGACTGCAAAACCTACTGGTTGTGGGTTCGATCCCCACTCGAAGAGATGAAATATTTACTTAAATTTATATTTCCATTTCTTCGCTCTGNCCCTCTGCCTACCCTGCTGCGTGCGGGATACAGCGTGAAGCTAAAAAAAAAAAAATATTTTCATTTCTTCGCTCTGGTGTCGAGCAAAGTGCGGCGTTGAGTTCCGCCACTCAACACGCAATGCCTCCAGAACTCGGCGGAAAGTGGGGAACGGTGTGTCTTAACACTAGGTTCCGTCTGCCTACCCTGCTGTGTGCGAGATACAGCGTGAAGCTGATTTTTTTATTAAAAATATATAAAGCTTATTCGAAGTGGTCTCCATTAGCTGCAATACAGTCCTTTAAACGTTAAGGCGAGTTATCAATAGTAGCACGCGCTCTTTTTTTTGGGAAAATTTACTGTCACAAAACTACATTGCCAATCGTATTGAGGGGTTTTTTAGGGACTCCCAATTATCATGGCGCTTAGAGCAAACTTCACTCTCTAAAACTGATCATAAATCATAATCCAGTGGATTAGGATCAGGACTAGACGACGACCAGTTTTCAGTGACGAAGCCCGGAACTTTCGTTTCTTTCGTGTGGATCGAGCTTTATGACCGGCGCCAGGTCTTGCTGAAAAGCCCATTCTTGGTTATTGAACATGGTGTTGTAAAGAGGCTTAAATAGCTTCTCAAGAAAAGTACTATGGTACTTGATACACTTGTGCCGATGCTGTGATAACTTACAAAATCAACAAAAATATGGTTCAGTCACTCCTTCATAGCTAACACCCCGGCAAAGCATCACTGAAGTCGGATAATGTCCATATTGTACTCTGTTGATAATTGATAAAGCTCCTTTGGAGCTTTCAGATAAATATGTTCTTTTTTAGGGTTCCGTACCTTTTAAGGAAAAAAGAAACCCATATAAGATCACTTTCTTGTTCGCCTATCTGTTTGTCTGTCTGTCAAGACCCTTTATCTTAGGAACACTTAGAGATATCAATTTTAAATTCAGACTATATATTCAGATCTATGGCCCCATGATTTTCTAAACAAAAATTATTTCTACATTTACTTTAAAAAAAGCGTTTTTCGACACTAGCAAGGGAATCAACATTCATAGGATACTTCAGGTTGACTTAGAATTAAGAAAATTGACAGCTAGTATCTACAGGTACTACTAGTTCCGGAAAAAATCTGAAAATTATACATCTGCGGTTAAATCCAAAAAATAATAGCCTTAAAAAGGGGCAAAATTTGGTTTTAAAACCGCTAGTTCAAGTGAGGTATCAGATGAAAGGGTTTTGGCTAAGCTAGGATTGAATTCCAGAAAAAAACTCGAGACCTCCAATTTTTGTACGGAACCATCGGTGGGCGAGCCCGACTCGCGCTTGTCCGGTTTTTTTTGTTAAAATATTGCTCAATTGTTAAAATTTTGTCATCTGTACATAATTCTTCTTGTGACCTCCCTATACGTACCCCTCGAGTAGTTGTTTTGATTTTACACTCTATTCTTTTTCAAATGACTGATAAGTAATGAACAGTGTGTCACTTATAGATTGCAAGTTTTAAATCATCTTTTAAATTAGGCGGCATGTTTCTAGGTGCTATTTTCATCTCCCGAGATAAAATCTTTTGCTTTCTTCGAATTCTGCCCTTTACTGTTTTGATGGCCGTGGATCCTCCAGATCTTTTTCTGTCACAAACAAAAGAAGTTTCCTTATTAAAGATTTTGAAAAATATATTTGGCTCCACACCTACTTTATATAATGCACAATCACTCTCCAAACTCTCCATTTAAACATCACACAACATTTCACAATATATTGGCGCGAAAATAAGAAAACAATGAACAATCGTTTAAAAATGACAGAATTCCAAATTTAAAAGTAATAACTTGTTAATTTTTAATCGTAACAGTATTTATGCCCAGACTAATAATATTTTTTTAAAGATGGCGCGGTTAATATAAGTATATTAACCGCGCCATGTTAACTAAATTATTATTGTTAGTAATTACCCAATTTATCTTTTAGATACACAGTATTGATTGTCTTCAAAATGTCTAGTTACGCTTCAGTAACTCCTCATAAGGAGTGCCATTGTGAAACGAAGGCGAGACCGGAAATATGGCGCCGTATTATTGTCGGAAAGAAACCATTACTTGTAGATATTAGAGACACATAGATATTGCAATGCATTTTTTTTTTAAATATTTAATTTTATAAATTGATACGGTGTTAATAAGAAAACATTTTTTTTTGTTTATTTGTTTAATACTTCACTATACCACCAATACATAAAAAAAGAAAAGACGAGATAAGTAAATATATTTATATTCTGTGATCACTATTAGACCTGTTTTTTTTAATCACTCGAATGATTAATTTTGGAAATACTATTTTTAAAAATTTGGAACATGGCTTAATTTTTTTCAAAACTAAGATAGTATTGTTTGCAAATTTAATATTTAATTTTGTGAGGAGTAATGGTTTAACAATATGAGTGAAAAAGGTAACATAAATATCGCTAATATTATTCTAGCCCAGTGGTTTCTTTTTTATCTTTCAATGAAAAGGCAGTTTAAACTTTTTCACATTCTGAATATTATGCGACTACACATATATTATTTTAATTTCAATTCAAGGCTAAGAATGTATTCAGTTACTGAAAACTAGTAAATACATCATTTAGACAACAAAAGTACTCGATTTCATCGATTTCAATTCGATAAAAAATACATTCTATTCAATATAAATTAAGTTGTTCATTATATAATGAACGATGTGTATCACTCGTAAACAGTAGGCAGGAAAGCATTAAAAATAGAGGCTCTGACGTCGGTGAGTTTTATTTAAAAACGCGACCGGCCGTCTCGATACATTTCATATAACGACGTTTCCGCAGTTAGTTAATATATATTGTATGATGAATAATATATATGAGGCCAGTCGTGGCGCAGTGGCACGAGGTGTGACTGTAAAACCGACTGGTTGTGGGTTCGATCCCCACTCGAGGAGATGAAATATTTACTTAAATTTATATGTCCATTTCTTCGCTCTGGTGTCGAGGATAAGCGCGGCGTTGAGTTCTGCCACTCAACACGCAATGCCTCCAGAATTCGGCAGAAAGTGGGGAACGGAGTGTCTTAACACTAGGTTCCCTCTGCCTACCCTGCTGTGTGCGGGATACAGCGTGAAGCTAATTTAATTTAATTTTTTTAATGAATAATATATATGTACATAATACATATATAAAAAAATCTTTTACGACATAATATTTTTTAAGCCCGAGCTTAGTGAAAATTAAAAATATTTTTTACTACTTTACACTGTTATCTTACACTCGTGGAAGAAAAACAATTTTTAGAAAACATATAATAATTTGAACGTAACGGAATTCGAACCCGCGCCTTTTGGTAACCGTCCAAGCGCTCTGAATAACTAAGCCATACGTTTTCTTCGGGCTACGTCGAAAGTCTTATATGCTTGTTATAATTTATTTTCGTTGCTAGCATCTCTATAGGGAGTTTTACAAATTTCCGCTACCCAAAGACAACTGCTTAGAATTATCATTTGGCGAGAGGGAATGGTATTTATTAAATATTTTTTTTACATTTTAAAATGTTATTCCATGTTTAGAAAAAAAAACTTTTTAACTTAACTTAGCTTCACGCTTTATCCCTAGCGGGGTAGTCAGAGAGAACGGGGCGCCAAACGCTACGGTCTCTACATACCTCTTTCGCCTCGTCCACTGTCATCAACCTCTTCATACATGCCCTTCGGGGGGTCCTCATGCTTTTTACGTGACCTTCCTCCAGTATCTTTGATACTGTGTTTTCGAAGGTCAACCGAGGTCTCCCCCTACCTCTCTTACCGCTCACTTTTCCATCATAAATCTTTTTTGCCATTCTTTCATCACTCATTCGTTCGACGTGCCCAAACCAGCTGAGCACGTTCTTCTTCATTCTCACTGTGACATCCTCGCTAGTACCTGCCATTCTGTGTACCTCTTCATTGCGGATTCGATCAGCTAAGCTGACTCCGCATATCCTACGAAGAGATCGCATCTCCACAGCATTCATCTTTCTTTCATTCTTCTTCTGTAATACCCACGTTTCGCTGCCGTATAACAGAGTCGGTACCAAAACTGCTCCCCCTACCTCTCTTACCGCTCACTTTTCCATCATAAATCTTTTCATCAATGCAGCTAAGGCTCGGTTAACTTTGTTACCGGCAACGATACGCCTTTCCCCATCCATCTCGTATCTTCCATCTCTACTGAACATACTTCCCAAGTATACCACTTCATTCACTTGTTCTAATATCATACCATTTACACTGATCTTGCATTCCGTTCTTTCTTCACATTTTCATACTTTTTAGAAAACATATATAGTATCGGATCGGATATAGTAGCGGAATTTGAACCCGCACCTCTGAGAAACCTTATTAACATAAGGTATATTGGCTTCAATAACTGAGCGACTATACTACCAAATCACTGGCGACTTAAAAACACTATCTATGCAAAAAATCGCAACGAGGGTTAAACTTTGACATCTGAGATATAGTTTTATATAAATAATAAACATCATAACGAAAATGTCGAAAAGTGAACAAAGCGTTCAATTCTATTTTTTAAGTATCGAACTATAACATATTATGTTTTACTTTGAAAGCTAAAAAAATATTATAAATAAATTTATTTTCCTTTGGATTCTAATATTATGAAGTTACTATTTTAAATATTACAAGAAATATAGTATTCTTAATAAAAATATAAGGTCGGGGCAAAAGTATTTTCGTATTGTTCGTACAAAGGAAAATAGGTTTTTTAGGTATAATTTTTTATTTATTTATAATATGTATCTGCCGTTTTGATCGATGACTTGTTGTCATCTTATGGGTAGTGCCATGATCCTCCTGTAGAAATTTTTAGATTTTTGATTAAAAAAATCTGACAGGTAGTGTTCAGAGTGTTCTATTGAGGTCAGCTTTATAATTCCTAGAGTTCTGCAATGACCGAAATAGGTGGAAATCTGGTGGAGCAAGGTCAGAGATATACGGAGAATGCATCGAGACATCCCAGCCAAGCCCTCTCAATTTTCGCTACGTGGCTAGAGGTGAGAGCGGTCTGGCGTTGTCATGGTGGAACATCACGCCCTTCCTATTCACCAGCTAATAATAATATATCGAGGCAAAAGTATTTTCGTATTTTGAATGAATTATTAGCAATCAAACCTCTTTTGGCTACTGAATGTGACCAGCTGGTTTTAATACCATTAAATGTGACATTCTGAAGATGCAATAAATAAAAAAAACTAGTTCCCGCCATTTTTTAATTCAAGCAAGCAAAATAAACGTATGTGACAAAGAAATTCGGTACATTTTAAAGTTTTATTACAAAAAAGGTAAAAATGCGACGAACGCCGCGAATAAAATTTTGTGCGGTTTACGGACCTGATGCTGTATCAATAAGAATAGCACAAATGTGGTTCAAGCGTTTCAAGTTTAAGAAATTTTAGTCTGAATGATGAGGTTCGCTCTGGTCACTGATAAAATCAGTGCCATCTTTGAGAAAGTGGAGCAAGATCGAAATATTAGTAGCTACGACATTGCTGAAGAACTGAATGTAGATCATAAGCAATTTTACGTCATTTACAAAAATCTGGGTATAAGAAAAAACTTGACATTTGTGTACCACATGACCTCATTGACAGAAACGTAGTGCAACGTGTTTCCATTTGTGATTCTTTGTTGAAACGTAACAATTCCGAACCATACCTTAAACAGTTGATTACAGGTGATGAAAATGGGTGACTTACGAATAAGAATGAAGAAATGATAAGAATATAAAAGAATAAGAATAAGAATGAAGTGCGAAAAAGATATAAGAATGTGCGAAAAAGATCATGGTAAAAGCCCCAAAGCCCAACCTGACTAGGAACAAAGTGATGCTATGTGTATAGTGGAATTGGAAAGGAAATGTCCACTATGAGCTTTTGGCACTAAATAAAACTATCGATTCTGACCTCTACTGTCAGCAACTAATTAGGTAAAAAACGCTATTGAGAAAAACCAGGCGGAGCTAGTGAATAGGAAGAGGGTGATGATGACAACACCAAATCGCACTCATCTCTAGCCACGCAACAAAAATTGAGAGAGCATGGCTGGGATGTCTTGATGCATCCTCCGTATAGCACTGACCTTGCTCCATCAAATTTCCACTTGTTTCGGTCATTGTAGAACTCTTTAGGAAGCATAAAGCTAACCTCAAAAGAACACTGTGAACACTACCTGGCAGATTTTTTTAATAAAAGATCTCAAAATTTCTACAGAAATGGGATCATGACACTACCCATAAGATGGCAACAAGTCATCGATCAAAACGGCACATAAATATCATAAATTAATAAAAAATATACCTAAAAAAATATTTTCCTTTTTATGAACAATACGAAACTACTTTTGCCCTTTTTGATATTTTTTCTTGTCTAGAAAATAGTTTGTAAAAATTAATATATACATATTTATATCAAATATATTAATATAACTTGAAAAGATTGGTCATTTTAAGTGAAGTTTTGCTCTGGTTCTAGCGCCATGCAAAGAAAACCCAATATTAGAATACTCCTTCCTCTACATACACATACCTTATATATCTATAATAAGTTACTCAAAAGAATGAAGGTAAGGCTGATAAGGCAACGGCATATGACTGACAACACGACGGTTGTGTGTTCTATTCCCACTTGCGGGAACGAATTATTTTCGTCTTCTTGCTCTGATAATAACAAGAGAAAGCGTAGCGTTGAGTTCTACCACGCAACACCCAATGACTCAATAATTGTGCGAAAAGTGTCTTAAAACTAGGTTCTCTCTCTACCATGATATTTGGAGGATTAAACGTGAAGCTGTAAAAAACTCAACTAAAAACATGGAAATATCCTTTATGAATACATGTGAATCCAAGAGAAATAAATGAAACAATAATATACCAACTTAAAACAAACAATTACATTTTTAATCATTTAAAAAACGTGTAAACGTAACCTTTGAACAACAAATATTCGATAAAATCTCCGTATACATGATATCATGATGCTGAAAGAGATCTCGAATTATATATACATTCTATAAGTATAATGTACATAGCGTCCCGATTTTACTATTTATAAGTTCCAGTGTGTTCTGCTGAAATTCCGCTAGTCGGTAAGCACGCGCGACCAAAGCCGCGTCCTAAATACTCTTTTTTTTCTGTTTCTCTTATGATTTTTTTGTTAAAAAAAACTTAAATATATATATTTTTTAATTTAAATATGATAAGTTGATGATTTAGTGCGGTGTTCAGTGTTGATTCGTGTGCGTATCACTTTTTGTGTTTTACACCACACACATCTACATTTGTAAGACAAACGATAGATTATTTTAGTCAGCGGATGAATGCATTTTTTTTGCTTTTCTCACTTTCGCGGTTTTCTTTGTATCCTTGTATCTTTATCTCTTGGCTTTTGTTAAATATATGCGGAATTTGTTGATTTTGTTTAGTATTTTTCTTTATTCAAAATCATATCTATATCGATGTGATGTGATATCTATATCGATATGGACAGTTTTACTCAATCAAGTCAATTTACTAGATATAATATTAATATTAATTTTTAATCAATTTATTAAGAACTAGAGCTCGTTCGCGGCTTCGCCCGCTTATATTATTATTAATAATTTTCTAATATGCATTAATTTCGTTTTCTAATAATAATATTATTTTTAAAACAATGTCATATGTCTGTACTTATATTGTAAAGAAAAGTTTCAGCCAATTCAATAAAACAGTTATTTATAGCAATTTTGTCGAACGTCGTTTGTTGTTCTTTAAAATGATATTATACTTAACTTTTTTTATTTATAATCCTAATGAAATAAAACAAACACTAAATATTAAGGGAAGTTTGTCAAAATATAATAGCCGTTTCTGAGATTAGCGTGAACGCGTTTGTTCAAAGACAGACAGACAGACAAACATTTTAAAAATCATTGTTTTTGGTTCTATAATGTTATTAAATTATAATTTTCATGTACAGATACCGATCCGTTACGATTTTATAAATATTAAATAAAAAAAAATATTAAATATGAAGTTTTTATATTTACATTTTATTATACAAACTATCATATATAATTATAATAAAAGAACAAATAGATTGAAATAAAATATAGTACTACTAAACTTTTTATGGTTGCAACACTATATTTTTAAAGAAGATTTATATAAAATAAAAAGCGTTTCAATTAAAATCAAAATTTAATAATTTAAATTGACGAAACACTAAAACCATTGTGACCGAACGGGGCACTTTCTGATAGTAATCACGATAGATATTAGGTTCGATATCCACTCGGAGAATAATTTTATTTTTATATAAATTATTTTCATTTTTCCGCTCTGGTAAGATACAGCGCGGTGTTGAGTTTCGCCAATCACTCGATTACAGGCGGAAAGTAGAAAACGACGACTATTGACATTTATTTCTCTCTTCTAATCCGTTATAAACATCATGAGCTGATCAAGGAGTTAATTTAAATATATATTTTTAAAGCATATATATGTTTGTTTTGTATGTTTACCTACTACTTTTAAGATTATTCTCTAAAGCAAAGTATAGATTAATAATCTTGCCCTATATTCCCGTTGTGATGTTCTTTTTTAAAGGAAAATATAAAATATTCTAAAAATATATTATTCAAATTATACACCGCGTTTTTGTAGTCGTTAATGTTCACTTGATTAATAGCTCGTACTAAAAAAAAAATAAAAGTGAAACTATATTTATATAAAAGGAAAAAGAGATGCATTCAGAGCTAAAAGCAAAAACATATATATAATTCAATGGAAGAATGCCAAAATTAACATTCGTATAACACAAACACATATTACAGAACAACAATGCCGATTGGTAACGTAAGCAGAGATAACTCAACTAAACGGGAGTCATTTAGACCACCGTGGGTGAAGGACAAAGACGCTGATGCTCCTCCACCATGGACTCAGAAGAAACTGAAGCCAGTGGAAAGTACAGCCAAGAGTGTGGATGATGCTCCAGCGGCAACAACTACCGTGAAAACTTTAAAACGTAAGTTAGAATTGATCCAATCGTATTATTTGAGAAATGTAGGTTCATATCCTAGTTCGATCCAACGTCTTATACAGAATTTTAATAACGATACTCTAAAGTACATTAAAGTCAAAATTATGTGAAGTATCAAGGATTTCTTGCAGTTATGAGGAATAAATTTGTCGCCATTGTAGCGTATTAGAATGTCGGTTGCAATTAGACTTACACTAAAAAATTTAAATTAAATTAGCTTCACGCTGTATCCCGCACTCAGCAGGGCACTCAGGGGAGCCTAGTGTTAAGACACTCCGTTCTCCACTTTCCGCCGAGTTCTGGGGGCATTGCGTGTTGAGTTGCGCTTTGCCTCGACACCAGAGCGAAGAAATGAAAATATAAATGTAAATAAATATTTTATCTCCTCGGTTGGGGATCGAACCTACAACTAGTCGGTTTTACAGTCACACCTCGTGCCGCTGCGCCACGACTGGCCTCAAATCTAATTTTTAGTTAGGAGTTTAAATTTCAGTTGAGGCCAGTCGTGGCGCAGCGGCACGAGGTGTGACTGTAAAACCGACTGGTTGTGGGTTCGATCCCCACTCGAGGAGATGAATTATTTACTTAAATTTATATTTCCATTTCTTCGCTCTGGTGTCGAGGACAAGCGCGGCATTGAGTTCTGCCACTCAACACGCAATGCCTCCAGAATTCGGCAGAAAGTGGAGAACGGAGTGTCTTAACACACTAGGTTCCCTCTGCCTACTAGTCTAGTAAGTATTGGGTGAAATATAAAGAATTATATATTGTGTCACTTCTGGATATATGTTATCTTTCGTTATTATGTAAATCTCAGGTATTCTTGCTATTAATTCAACAATGGAATTATTATAGATAAAGTACATGATATAATTTTAAATGTATAATATTATAATTTTCGCAATATTTTAAGTAAAATTCTACCAACATTTCATATATTAATAGTCTTGATATGATTAATAGACAGTCTATTTAAGTTGTCTATCTATGTTGGCATGTCAAAAAATGATGAATGGTGTAAGTTCCGCATGAAGATACTTCCTAAACAAAGTTCTAAGGAAATTTGTTGCTAATTTCTTGTATATAGAATAATAATACTTCAGTTCTCCAAGCAACAAACAAGTATGACGTACGCGAAAGTTAAAATATAAACGATTAAAACTGTAATCTTGATATCAGGTACTTCCCTTGTATTATCACAGAAATACGTAACGTAAGTGTGACGTTGATTTTCACTATTCTTATATGTTTTTAACGTGAGATTTCTTATTATCTCAACATATATATTATTATGTTTCTATCCTCTTCACAGAATATATTATAAAAAAACCCGATTAAGTGCGAGCCGTACTCGCCGTTTGCGGGCATATGCGCTCATTTTGTATGAAATTAACAATAAACTAAACCTATCTATAAAACTTCACTTTTCCGACATTTTCCTTTTCTTGTATCATAAGTTCTCACTTTGTGATAAATTTTATAAATGTAGGTCCACGAGAAGTAGCCTATATCATTCATTAGTCACCGCGTGTTGAGTGGCGGAACTCAACGCCGGGCATTTGCCTTGGTGCCAGAGCGAAGAAATAACAATATTAAAAAGTAATCATTGACTCCCTCAAATGGGGGTCGAACCCACAACCGTCCCACACTCTTTTGCTCCTGCGCCATGACAGCCTCAGGACTGGTATGACATGACGAAATTAAACATTAATTTTCTGGGGTGTAATTTTAATTAACAATTGTTTTTATAGTAAATAAATATGTTTATATCTTCTTTGTCTTCTTTTATAAAACGCCTGAAATGTTGTAGGTACATACTTATATGAAGTTACACTTGAGAACTTCTAGTATATATTTTTATATTCTATAATTACAATTAGTAATTATAGAATAGAATTAATTCATCTGCTGGCATCTTCTCGTAGTAATTATGTTGACAAAGACAAAGACAGCGTTCCCACTAGTTTCTATTAGTTAGTGACTAACGTCTGTTTTCGTTCATCGCCCATAGTTCGTCTCTCGATTTACTTCTGCATGTCTATTAATTGCGCTTATTGAAATAATATATCTAAAGCTTTTATAAATTGCATTACTTTGGCCTTTAATTTAGAGGCCGTCGTGGTGCAGTGGTACAAGTGTGTGATTGTAAACGCAGCGGTTGTAGGTTCGATTCCCATTTGGGAAAATGAATTATTAAGGTCAAGGCAAGGCGCAGTGTTGAGTTCCGCCACTTAACATGCAATGTCTTTAGAATTCGGCAAAAAAAATAGGATATATAAACAAAAAAAAGGAAACAGAGTGCCCTGATAGTAGGCTCCCTCTGCCTACTCTGCTCTATGCAATAAAAAATGAAATTATCGTCATCATGTAAGGCGTTTCAGCCACGAGTTGATACCACTTTGTTCTATTTCTTGCTTTCTCAGTCCAATCACTTTTATTCAAAAAATTAAGTCACAGAGACTAATGTTGAAAGGAACTATGCCTATAAATTTAAAGAAAAAAATAATGGACTCCTGCGTACTCCCCTCACTTATGGATGTCAAACCTTTGATCATGACTTTGGTTTTGTTAAGATTCATTTCTAAGCCCACTTACAGCAAACTACGAACTTGCTGATTTCAGTGAATGAAGCATTGCTTCTAACTATTCAGGACTTTCAGATACAATAATAATATCATCGGCGAATCTTACGTGACTGATGAATTTATCGCCCACAGTTGTACCCCTTCTTTCCCAATTAAGCTTGCTGATAACCATCTCAAGAACCGCTATATAGATTTTCCTCGCGCCTCTATTTATGAGTATTGGTGGTTCTGTCGATTCGAGGCTTATTTTACTACTGCAGTTGTTGTACAAGTACTTTACAACTTTCATATATTTAAGTCCAACGTGTTGAGATCTTAAAGCTGCCTATAAGTATAGGATTGTGTTGAAGGCTTTCTGGTAATCGATAAAAGCAATAGGTCTCTTAACTGTTCGATTTCGTGGATGTGATCTGTGGTAGAGTATCCGCGTCTAAAACCAGCTTGTCCTATCGATTGGTATTTTTCGGGACCTGAACATTTTTCCACTTTCAATTTTTTCTCCTTCTCTTTTTTATGCTCTTACTGATGAGTTTTTAGTGATGCTACTTTGTTATTATTGATGAGCTTATAGCGTTTAGTTCGTTTTTCTGTGACCGGCTTTTTGGTTTGGTTTCATGTATTATTTTTCTACGGTGAATGAATTCTTACGTATGAACTGATAGTGCACTGGTTGTAGGGGGATGTTATTTAGAGTTTTTTAGACTCTTCTCTATTCTCTATGGTTCGAATGATTTTGTCGTAGTTTTCTTGTATGGAAATCTTGTCCTGAAATTAAAGTTGATCTATATTGCTTTCTAGAGCTAATCTATAAGTTGGTATTTCTGAAATGCTTTTTATTTTTTTTAATGGTAAGCGTCATTTGTGCGACTTTTCTTTATTTTTTTAAGAAGTAGAAATACCAATGAAAGTCCATGATTGTTGGGAAAATTTTATACCTAAAGCTTGTACATTTTGAAAATTTTGATGTAGATTTGATAATGTATATCGATTTCGTTTTTTTTACTCCTTCTGGAAATCTCTACGTTCATCTTTGGCTTTTGGGTATTTTGAAAAAGGTATTCATTATGCGGAATTTGTTTTCATTAGCGAAGTCTCGAGTCTTAGCTGATCAAACCCGCAATGAAGAGATACACAGAATGGCAGGTATTAGCAAGGATGTCACGGAGAGAATGAAGAAGAACGTGCTCAGCTGGTTTGGTCACGTCGAAAGAATGAGTGATGAGAGAATGGCAAAAAAGATTTGTGCTGGAAAAATGAGCGGTAAAAGAGGTAGGGGGAGACCTCGGTTGAAAAATCTGTATCAAAGATACTGAAGAAAGGTCAGCCAAATGTATGAGGACCCCCCGGAGGGCATGCGTGAAGAGGTTGATGACAGTGGACGAGGCGAAAGAGGCTTCCTTTCTACTTCTAAATAGTTCAATAAGAGATCTTTTGTATATATTATAATATATATATTCGTATATATTATAATATATATTTGTATATATTATAATATATTATAATATTTTTTAACTTCACGATGTACCCTACAACTACTAAAAAAATAGGATTCAAAAAAGTTATACTTACGAATTTTCTTTAAGGACTCATTTTTTTTTTAGAAAGGCACATTTTTTCAAATATTTTTTGAATCACTGAAAATCGCTGAATATACATGGAAGTAAAATGGATAGGTCCCCCTACTCATAGAGAACCGTAGATCTGTTGATCGAGTTACAACATGTATATATTTTTACGTACTATGAAATAATTAATTTTCAAAAAGAAAGTAATATTACTTACAATAAAAAAATTGCTGTTATTTTAAGTACAATTAATTGTAACAAATGAAAATGTTGGTGTTTTAAAAAAAGTATAAGTTTTTTTCGTGAAATAAAGTGATATATACCTCTGCTGCAGATGTAAGTTGTGTTGCGGTGGCATTGCTCCGGGCGAAGTACTTCGGGGAGACGCACTGCCGCCACCTTCTACGTACTCCTGAAAACAGTTTAAATATATCTTTACTAACGGCTTACTCGCGACTTCGCCCGCATATCACCTATAATACTTTTATTATGATGCATTTGCCAACAGATTGATATATTCAATAATAAATAACTTCTTTTCATAATTCTGAGAAAGTGCATGCACTACGTAGCTGCTTGAGACGATGTCATCGGCAGCAAGGGCGCCCCCCGCAGGGCTCGAGCCTAAACTTGCGGCCGAAAACTATACTTCACAAATAAAAATAAACAGACGTCGTCAAGATTTTGAATAACTATTTACGAAACAGCAACATTTCAACAAGATATATTATATATTTCTTATATAGATTGATAAATTCGCCTACAACGTGACGTCAACACCTCCCCGAAACTTTGGCAGGGACTCGGGATCTTAGTATGGCTCTAGAGAGCAACAGTTTGTTAGTCTGGAGTCGGGGAGATGATGTGTGGTGTATATTTTTGGTATAAATATTGGAATTTGTAATTGTGAATATTCTTTACTGTTTTGTGATCTTTTAAGTACTGTTGTAGTGCCACTTGAGTTTGGACGAAAGATTAAGCAGGTATAAATAAATCTTTTATTATTCTGCAGGTAAATTGAAAATGGCTTCCTTTAGTTCCATGTATTACAGTAACATTTCTAGTTCATCTATCATAATATGGGCTATTTATTATATAATAATTTACAATGGAATTAAAAAGAATCGCATATGTTATGATGATAACTGATTAGATATTTTTTATAACAATAATCAGAGAGAAACTCAATGTCTCTTTTAGTCATACGTCATCACAAAACAGTAATGTTATAAAGTATTTTAAATGCTACATAAAACGGACATAAATGTAAGAAAATTTCCCAAAAACTTACAACACCAACGAAATGATATTAATTACATTGAAATATTTCAAATTCTATGACATTTACTTTATTCTGTGTAAAAATTTCAATTATATAACTTGAATATTACGACAGATAATAATTTATGTTTAGATTTATGTGCTATATTACACAAACAATAGAACTATTCTCACTTGCGTCACTATACTTTTTACATATTATAATATTTAAAATTTTATTTTTACTGTAGGTATTTCATGTGCATTAAATAAAACGCTTTAAAATGATCGAAAACGCATTTTTACATAAAATGAATTAATATATTTTTAAATATTATAATATTTTTTAATAACTATTTTTTAAATGTTTATCTCGATTCTGTTTAAAGAACTCCATTACAATACACAATAACTTATTACTATTTAATTTGAACGTCAACTGTTTGATATAATTATATAATTTTTATTAATAAAGAACAACATTAGCAATGTTCATCTTCACTTTATATCGTGCGCTTCGAATGCGAATTAGAAATTACGCATCCCATATATTTGGCACTATATTGCGTATATAAATAAATGGGCATGAATTGTGAAATTTAAAGAGAAATCGAAAAAACTCATAATATGACGCGATCCAAAGTGTTTAAGAAGTGGTATTCTCAGCCGTCGACGCCAACGAGGCGATATTTTTAGATAGGACAGACATTTTACAAAATAAACGAAGTTGTTGGGGTTACTCTGTATGATTTATAAGCACCCACACTTTTCAGTCGCTGCTAAAGAATTTTTGTTTTGTTTCGTCAATATTTTTTTCGAAATTAATGCTTTGGTTAACTGAAGTTGTAGTAGTAGAGCTGTTAAATTGTACTTTTTGAGAAATTTTATGAGCAATCATTTGAATTGTTTGTAAAGTTATAATATTTTTATTATTTGTAGAGTATGTACATATTATGTTTTTATATAAGTATCTACATGTTAACAATAACATAAATCAAAATATTTTTTCAATACGGTAAAACAATTTTTTAAAAGACCGCGCGTCTGACTCTTTAGCATACTTTTGAAATTATAAATATTTTTTGTATGACAAAATCTAATAGTCACAAAAGTTTAATATGTAATCGCGCTAAAATAGCGAAGGTCGCCCATCCACCATCTTGGCAGCGGCCATGTTTATTTACGTACGCAAATGCCATCAAATGCATCGAAACGAGGGCATAAACACGTGTTTCCAAAATTTACAATTTTTTAATTAAGACAATATTTTTTTGAGGCCAGTCGTAGCGCAGGGGTACAAAGTGTGACTATAAAACCGACTGGTTGTGGGTTCGATCCCCACTCGAGAAGATGAAATATTTGCTTAAATTTATATTTCCATTTCGTCGCTCTTGTGTCGAGGCAAAGCGCGGCGTTGAGTTCTGCCACTCAACACGCAATACCTCCAGAATTCGGCAGAAAGTGGGAAACGGAGTGTGTTAACACTCTCCCTAGCCTGTTGTGTGCGGGATACAGCGTGAAGCTGAAAAAAATATATATTATTTTTTGGATTAAGTAAATAAAATATATTAAATACTAAACTTATAAAAAAAAATCTTTACTTGAAGTACCTACCTACTTTATACCTAAATTTATTGAATCTTTTCAGCTGTTTTAAAAAAACAATCCACAATAAGAGAAAAGCCAGAAAACGGGGTCTCTGCTGAAGTAGAAGAAAAACTAGTTAAGCCTTCTGCAGCTAAACTTGCCGACAAGGCATCAAAATCTGCCGATGATAAGCCAAAGTTTATTAAGCAAACTGTTAAGACTATAGATAAACAAGTTAAACTTGACGATAAAACCAGTGAAAAATTACCAGAAAGGCCGATTCTTAAGAGCGTTAAAACTATTGATGACAAGGCTAAAGAAAAATCTGTTAGTATCGTAGACAAAAAAGTTGCTGATAAAAATGAATTGTCAAAACCAAATAACTTGATTCATGAAAAATCCTCAACAAAACCACTTAGCAGTTGTAAAGAACCTAATAAAGTAACTGACAAATCAAAAACAAATGAAAAAATTGACGAAAAGTCAAGTAAAATCCTAAATAATACAGTTAAAGAATCTAAAAAAGTTGAAAACAATATTGAAAAACCAAAGGCAGAAGATAAAGAAGATAAGTCAAAAATGGCTACAAAACCACCCCTAGAAAAAAGTAATTCCAAGGTAAATATAGTATGTAATTATTAACAATAAGCAAGGAAACTACGTATTTAATTTTAATACATTTGAGCATAATGCACAGACATCTATTATTATTCAATTAGCATTAATTTTGATTTCATACGATATTATTTTAATTTCAAGGATTTATCTTACCCAATATATTATAATTGTAATTGAAAAGAATAAATATTCCAAAAGTATTTAAAATATATATTTTTTTCTCTAATCAGATAAGATAAAATCCTCATTTGACTACCGTGTTCAGTGTAAAATGACCATAATGTAGATATTAAAATGGCTGAAATTATTATAATAGGGAGAATAATATGGAGTGAAAATTAAAATTTATCGTAACTATATGAAATTTTTTTTAATAATCTGTATCTAGCGCATACCAGAATAGGCCAAGGTAACCTGGAAACCTAGCGTTATGACACTCGGTTCCCATTAAGATTCCCCAGTTTCTGCCGAATTCTGGAGGCATTGCATGTTGAGTGGTGGAACTTCACATCACGCTTTACCTCGACACCAAAGTGGATTTTCTTCGAGTAGGAATCGAACGCAACCTTTTGCGCTTGCAGTCAAAGCACGACTGGGCTCAAAAAATAATTAATTACTATTTCAGCTCCCGCCACGCAAGCCGTCACTCCAGAAAGCACCTTCAAAAGACGATATTATGCTTAAAAAATGGAGGGATCCTCTACATGAACGCGTGAAAGAAAATATTGATAAAACTTTAAACAATGAAATTCCCAAAGGACACACGCTAACTAAAAATGAAAGCTTGAGAAGTGAGTACACTCAAAAATTTTAATAACTATAAAAAATAGATTAAATTAAATAATAGCACGTCTATTATTGGCTTCAGATGCGTATCAGTCAAAGAACACAATATCGGAAAATCATTTCGACTGTGGCATTCTATCAATAGATCTATTGGAATTATCGGTTATATTATTTGTTACGTTTTGTTACTTTTAAATTTTAAAACTGTCAAAGTTTTTCTGATAAATATATTTATCACTCATCACATTCAAATGAAATATAAATACGTAAGCATAATAATAAAAAATCATGTAACATGTAATCGTAGATCTCTAGATCACAGAAGTCTATGTGATAAATATGTTCTATATTCAACTGAAGATATCCCTTGAAGATTTGCTCATTAACATTCCTTTTGATCTCTTGTGCTAGGCTGTGGTCTAAATCAGGTCCAAAATAGT
Organism: Heliconius hermathena; assembly: GCA_013403705.1. NCBI lineage: Eukaryota > Metazoa > Arthropoda > Insecta > Lepidoptera > Nymphalidae > Heliconius > Heliconius hermathena. The sequence continues at coordinate 116,005 of JAAIXJ010001869.1, forward strand.
CTGAGATGGTTCCGCATTTGACGCGCACGCCTATCAGGTGTAAAGGAAAACGTGTACGACTAATATTTTTTTAAATACAAAGAAATATTTTTTTAGTTGTTCCTACTTCAAAAATAGAAACAAAATTGGGTGTAACTTAGATTGCGATTTAGACTTTTATAATCGAGAACTATTTGGAAAATCTAATTTGCAAATAGTGCAGTGAATTTAGTTATACCATGGTCGTAACAGTAATTGGTGAACCAAATATGTACGAAGGTGGGTCATTTTTCTAATTTGGTAATTTATACTATGTGCGCCTTTTTTTATGGAAAAGGACAAGGCAAATGAGCGTGCGGGTCACCTGATGGTAAGTGATTACCGCCGTTCACGACCCCGTGCAACACCAGAGGAGCTACAGGTGCGTTGCCTGCCTTTAAGGTGGGTTGGGCGCCGGAGCCCGACATTACCTGATGCGAAACGCAGTGGCATGAAGCCACTACTTAACGCCGGTTTTAAATGCCGGGGAAGGTAATGATCCGGTCGAGTCTGCCCATGCGTGTTGCCATTGTTGGCGACGTGACTCTACCACACGTACTTTAGTCGCCTCTTACGACACCACCAGTACCAGGATGATTCTATTCTAGGCCGGGATCACACGGCACAATAAATGTTTCCCGTAACATATTTAACATTTCAACTCATAATCTATATTTTATCTTGAAAAGGCTTACTGAAACCAACACCACCACCAATGCCGCCACCACTGCCGCCAAAACTCCCTCCGCCGCCGGATTTCAAAAAACCTTCGATTGACCCTACAAAGCTTAAGAAAATAGAACAACTGCGCAGTAGACCTCGACGAAGGCCAGACTGGAGTGATATGATGAAAGAAGTAGAACAAGGGAGAAAATTAAAACATGTTGTTTGTAATGACAGGTACGTTTGAGATTTATTGATGTGATTTTTTTTTCAGCTTTACGTTGTATCCAGGTGTAGCCGATTAGGTAGAGAGAGCCTAGTGTTAAGATACTCGGCTTTCCTGCAAAATTCTGAAGGCATTGCGTATTGAGTAGCAGAACTCAATGCCGCGCTTTGTCTCTTCCCGACCAGAGCAAAGAAATGAAAATATTAAATATTTCATTTCCTCGACTGGGTATCGAACCCATAACCCATCGCGTTTACAGTCACACGTGTGCCCCTGCGACTGACCTTAAATGGCCTTATTTGTTGATATTCTATTAATATCCGCACTATTAAAATTTTCCATTAATTTATGTTAAAAAATTTCAGATCAAATCCAATTATAACACGATCAGTAGTAGTTAAAAACAAAGATCAGTTTATATTTGAATCAGAAAAACCAAATTCTCATAATGAACTATTAAAAGAGATTAACAAAGGAGTGAAATTGAAGAAAGTTAGGACCAACGACAGAAGCAAACCCAACTTGGAAGGTTTGAGAAAGTTCAGGAGGCAAATGACTATTGAAGAACAAGTACAGAAATCCATGTCTCAAGCCAATATTGCCGCTTCTCCATCAGGTGTATCAATTGCAGAGGTAATAAAATAACTCTAAAAACATTACACCATAATATTAATGAGGCCAGTCGTGGCACAGAGGCACAAAGTGTGACTGTAAAACCGATTGGTTGTGGGTTCGATCCCCACTTGAGGAGATGAAATATTTACTTAAATTTATGTTTCTATTTCTTCGCTCTGGTGTCAAAGCAAAGCGCGGCGTTGAGTTCTGGCACTCAACAAGCAATGCCTCCAGAATTCGGCAGAAAGTGGGGAATGGAGTGTCACTAGGTTCCCTCTGCCTACCCTGCTGTGTGTGGGATATTAATGAATTAATTAATAATAAATTAGTAATTTATTAATGAATTAATTTAAGTGTAATGTTTATTGCTATATTAAGCTACTGCTCATATTACAATTACCTAATCTTAATAGGCTCCACCAGGCGTTGAAGAAGAAGAAATTGACGAAATGGACGACATCGATAAAGTGAGAGATGATCTGCAATCTACTAAGCAGCTTTTAGCAATTGAACTCAGGTAGGTACAATAATTTTATGAAATATGTATAAAATTAAATATAATTTATAACAAGTCCTTTATTTTTATTGTTTTTAATTTGCATTACAGAAATAAAGAAGCCCAAGAAAGAGAAAATAAACGCTTATTAACTAGAATACATAATTTAGAGGCAGAATTGGCTAGAGAAAGAGCTATTATAAAACAAGAACAACATAAAACGGTAATATCAGTAACAGATGCATATGACGAAAGATTAGTTAATAATCTAAAAATGGAAGTCGAAAAAGCAAAAGAAACTGCGGACAATCTTGAAAAGCAATATTTAGAAGCCGCTGAAGAAAGAGATACCGCTTTAACAGAATTAGAAGAAGTAAAGAGAAGAAACGGGGAGTTAGAAAAGAAGTTAGAACAGGCTCTTTCGGTATGTACTTAATTAATTTCTAGTGTTAAGTCCCGCCACTCAACACGCAATGCCTCGAGAAGTTGCGGAAAGTGGCAAATGGAAGTATCCTAATGGAAATAAAGTATCCAAACATTAGGTTATTAGGTTGTGCGAGATATAGTGTGAAGCTAAATAACTGATTTCCATAATTGTCGATATTAATTTAAATGATAATAAATTGTATAAAGTGTATATAATTCTTCACAAATGCAGATAATTATACGTTTTACTAGGAAAATAATATTTTATTATTCTATATTATAACAAAGTAGAATATTTTTTCTATTTACTAATATTCTGTTCGCATTTAACATGTCTTTGCTTATTCCCAAAATTTCAGGATAAGATAGAAGAACTTCTTAAATCAGAGGAGCCTTTGTCCTTCTATCAAAAAAATCAACTTGACTTTTTAAAGCAGTGTAGGTTATTGAATGTAGACGTTAACTGCCCCGAAGCTCAACAGCTAAAGACCAACCTTGCGGACGCTAATAACAATCTTGCTAACAACGCTTTTACTAACAATAACCAAGACGCTGAGGTAACAAATGAACTCTATATTTCCTATGTAATTTTAAAAAGTTACTATTTTAACTTGCGCTATATTATGATATATAACAGATAACTAGCTTAAGTATAAATTACATTAAACTGTTTACTATCTTGTCTTACTTTCTTGTCTGTATATTAACATTTAAATAATAAATATTATTATTTACTTAATTAAATATATAACAATATTTTAATATATAATATAATATTTTTTTCCAGGAATTGATATATTTACATAAATCAGGCACCTATTATAAATATATACTAATAAGTACACTTTTAAAACTTACCATTTTTTATTTGTTAAAATAGCATTGTTATTTAAAGAAATTATGTTTAATAATTGCTTAATTCGTATTTTAGGGTATTATGCCAACAAGTGTTGGATCCAGACGTTCCAGTCATGCCATCAAGCAGCTTTCCGTGACAAAGGATGATAGTTTTGAAGAAGAAGAAGAATCAGAAGAGGAGGAGGTACTTGTATGGCTTATATATTTTTACTTCCAATATTTTTCATAATAGCGACCAAAATGTGGCTTCGCCAGCTTTAATTTATTGTTAAGTGGACGAATCTTAAACAGTTAAAACTTAACAACATCACAAATTGTAATTTATATGTTATTTTGACGTATACTTAATTAAGTATTCGTGTACCTCAGAAACTTCACATTTATATTAGTTAACTTTACATATATTATAATAGTAGGATTCAAAATCTAGTTATATTAAAAAAAGTAATTTCAACTCAAAAATTACTGTAACTATTATTTAATACTTATTAAAATTTAAGCTTAATTTACACTTTGTTAAAGGGTTTTAAGCAATTATAAATTTAATTTAAATATTAATAATTATTTAGTCTGGACTAAAATTAAAATACAACAATATGTTAATGTAATGAATGACCTATCAATATTTATATTCGTTTACAGGAGGAAAGTGAAGAAAAGAAACAAAAGCGAATAGAAAAAGAAATCCGCAATATGAGAAATAGAATGCGACATTTAAAAGAAAAGCAAGACAACATGAAGAGAGAAAGAATGGGTTACAAGATGGCTCTAAAAAATCAACAAGCGTGTCTAAAGTTAGTACATGTTAAAACTGCGTATATTTAATCAATTAAGAAAGTTTCTAGACTGATTAACAATAGACATTTTTATTTTTTTAATGGAGTATAATAATGTATTATGATTTTGTTATTTCTTTTTTTTTCTTTATGTAGACAATTTGCCAAAAACTTAGATAATTGTATAACTTTCTTAGGAGTTTACCGTATTCAAAATAATATAAGTATATAATAATATAAAACTTGACATGAATAATTTAAATTAATATTAACGAATATTAAACCAACAAAAATCAAACTTGAATTAATTATTTACAGAGACGAAAAGCGTAAATTTAAGGAGCTAAAACGTGAAGTAGATAAAATGGCGGCCATGATGAAAGAAGTTGGTTCAGATGAAGATGATGAAGACGATGAAGATGAAGAATCAGATGAGGAAAAGAAGAGTGGGTCGGAAGAAGAAGATGAAACAGAGACCGAAACCGAACAAGACACTGAGAGTGAAACTGAAAGCGAAAGTGAGCCAGAGGTGAGAAACAAATTATAGTTTTATAATAATAAAATTACGAAGCACATGGACGTAATACCGCCATCATTAATCGATTACTATTATTTAACAGACAGTAGTCACGATCCCAAAATTAAACACTACCGTAGCATAGACAAATCCCGGTTTTGAGTTTAGTACTGAACAATCAATTTTCCAAAAATTTGAGGGAAAGGTAGGGCACAAAGTGTCTTACAGGCAGTCAGAGGCGAACTTAGTGTAGATTCCCTGGATAACATTCCCATTTCCTGGTAAAAGCTTTAGCAGCTTTATACTGTTTAGCAGCAGCTTTATTTTCAATGTTTGTTTCAGGATGCACCTTTACCCAAAAAGAAAGATAATCTCACTAAGCGTTTGAAAAGACATGAAACAAGAGTAAATGCATTGAAGAAGGGCAACACTCTACTCATGGCGAATGTTGATCGACTAAAAGACGATGTACTGATACAAAAAGAAAAATCTGTTACACTCCAGAAGGAATTGGACTCACTTATCGAAGATTTAGATTAGGAGAATTAAAATGAAAAATACTTCACCAAACTTTTGTGCAGCTTTCTAAATTGAAGTGTATTATTTAGCATATATTTTCTTTTTATTTATGAGATAGTATAAATATGTATCTTGTAACTGAAGTCAATTTGACCATAATTTTACATATTAATGTCACATTTTTCCCTACATTTGTTTTATAATCTTATCATATAAATATCTTCAACACCTACCTACTTTTAACCTAATACGAACTGATAAGGATTTGCATAATTACAATAAATCATCATTTATTTAAGACAAAAAACACACAATAAGAGTTCTTAATTTCGTGATATATCCACAATTAAAATTGATAAATAGTTCATACATTTGTAATCATACAATTATAATATTTAAAATTGAAAACGTGTAAGAACCATTTATGCATGACTTGACAAACCAATTGTTTTAGGGACAATATTATTTTTTAATTTTATAAATGAATTAATAATTAATTTATGGTAATTCATATTTCTGTAAATTATTAATAATATTCTTTTCATTGCTTGCCTTGTAAATAAGCACATATCTTTTATTAATAATACTATGCTTCTTTTAATTCCTGCTATACCTAAGTACTTTTGTATAATGTTAATTACTCAATAAATATTTTTACTTATGACATATTGTTGTTTTTTTCTTATCTTTTTTATATATTATACCTCATATAACCAATTAACTTGGAAAAGATAATAAATTCAAATTCAAATATTATAGTTTTATTCAAAATAAGAAGTTACATGTTTCATTTTTTGAACGTCAAATAATTTACCACCAGTCCACTAAAGTTAATGTCCCAGACCTGAGAAGAACCGGCGCAAGAAACTCAGCGGGAGTTATTTTTTTAAAATCAATTTTAAACAAAAATACACATTTAATTATCTGTGACAATGATACCTTTGAAACAGACTGGAGCGAGCATTTCATTCCCAAGGCATGTTTTCATTTACAAAATCATTAATTTGGTATAGTCCGTCTAAACTCTTATTGATAATCGGAGGTACTCGCGTAAAATTGCGCAGAATACGTATGCGCAGAAAACGTTCGATCAGTGTTACCCTGTTATGTTGTTTTACCCCACGCTTAGCAAATCATAATTAAATGATAATTAAAATATCTGATCATCTTTATGTTTTAGTAAATTATACAAAACGAAAATTTTATGAGGATATCTAAATATTGANGTTAAGCGCGGCGTTGAGTTCTGCCACTCAACACGCAATGCCTCCAGAATTCGGCAGAAAGTGGGGAACGGAGTGTCTTAACACTAGGTTCCCTCTGCCTACCCTGCTGTGTGCGGGATACAGCGTGAAGCTAATTTTTAATTTTATTTATTTACTAGATAAATATGCTTTACTGCGCCATTTCGTATATATGACGCTATCATATGATAATATATTCATATTTCATAATAATGAACTGACAGCGTTGCGCTCGACTGTACCGTAGTCTAGTGACCGCCCCGCCACACGCCGCACCGATTCCCCGCGAGCCCTAGCGGGGAATCGGTGCGGCGTGAGAGGGCGCCTATGTGCAGATATCAAAATATGCGTTCTGCGCAATTCTACCGCGCGTGCTTCCCATATGCAATAACGGTTCTGTCGGACTATAATAACCTTTAACACACAAACGTCTTTTCATACGTACAAGAGTAAAAACGTACACATTGTGCCCATAAAAGTATTACGGATTCGATTTAAGATAAATTTTAAACCGAATAGTATTCAGTATTCGGTTATTCAGTGTAAACACCATTCGGCGCATCTCTAGTAATAATATTCATGTATTTTGTATTACAGAGCACGGGCTTCGAAACTCTGAAGCTATTTTTAATTTTACTAATCACCAAATTACGCACGAACGAAACAATTCATTACGAAAAAGCAATTCACGGTGTCTCTTTAATAATTTTGAATAAATCTTACAAGTTTAAAGAACGTAAAGACATTGTGAGCCTCTCGGTTGAGCAAACTATTGAAATGGCCCAGTGGGTTATATGAACACTTTGAAATAATTTTACAACAAGTAAGTACTTGTAAAATTATCTGGATCTAAGAAATTATTATAATAGTTGTATGTGGTGACTTTAATATTAATTTACTAGCTAACTCCACCATTTGTATCAAATTCAGGTCATTACTAAATTCATATAACCTAGATAATTATTTCTAGTGCCAACAAGAATCACTCATTGTGCTGCAACTTGTCAAAAGTCAAAAATTAATATGTTAATTATTATTACCTTGACTAAGTTTTTTTTTTTAAATTAATTTAAAATATAATGCTTACAACGACATTGCTTAAAGTATTGTCCATCATTAGAGACCACTTTCTCCCATCTCTCTAGTAGCAATTGAATTCCCCGTCGGAAAACTCATCTTTCGAGGCAATCCAGGAATCAAGCCATTTTTAGGCTTCTTCAAAAGAATGGAAGCGCTGATCGGTTAAACCGTGCGCCATCGACCGAAACAAGTGGTAATCGGAGGAGGCTATGTCCGGTGAATACGGCGGGTGGGGTAGAACTTCCCATTGAAGTGTTTCCAGGTAAGTTTTGACTGGTTTTGCCACATGTGGCCGAGCATTATCATGTAATAAAATCACTTTGTCGTGTCTCTGCTCTTATAGTGGCCGCTTATCTTTCAGAGCGCGACTCCAACGCCTCAACTGAAGTCGATAGCGAGCTCCCGTGATAGTTTCATTAGGTTTAAGCAGCTCATAATAAATTACGCCCTGCTGATCCCACCAAATGCAGAGAAGAAGCTTAGAACCATGGATATTTGGTTTTGGCGACGATGTTGATGCGTGACCCGGCATGCCCCACGATTTTTTTCGCTTTGGATTGTCGTAGTGAATCCACTTTTCATCCCCAGTGACGATACGGTGCAGAAAACCTTTTCTCTTTTGCCGTTGAAGCAACAATTCACACATGAGAAAACGTCGTTCTACGTCTCTCGGCTTCAACTCATACGGCACCCAATGCCCTTGCTTTTGGATCATTCCTAACGCTTTTAAACGTTTTGAAACTGTTGACGCATCTACTTGTAACGTTTTCCCGAGCTCTACTAACGTCTGACATGGATCTTCTTCAAGCAATGCCTCCAATTCTTTGTCTTCAAATTTTGTCGGTGCTCCAGAACGCTCTTTGTCTTCAAGGTCAAAATCATTACTTTTGAAGCGCCTAAACCAGTCTCTGCACGTTGTATTCGACAAAGCATTGTCTCAACGAGAATTCTGTGTGCTTCTGCTGCAGATTTTTTCTGAATAAAGCAGTGCAATAAAATTCCCCGCAAAAACACTTTATTTGGCACAAAAGTACACATTTTCACAAAGGGAAAATAAATATGTAGTTGACACTGTAGTAAACACTATTCTACTATAATTTGAGGTTACATATAGTACTACGTTGGTGATTCGTTACCGTACGAAATTCCATGCACAGAGTGCCGCAACGTCATTCAAAAATCAGAGAACTTTTTCAAGGTCCTAATATTATATATAAAGTAGATCATTGCGGACAGTCGGCTTCCTTTCACTTTGGTAAAAATATAATTAATAAAAATGAAAAAAAATGTTTGTATACCGATGACAACTGGTCGTGTAGAAAAATTTAAAAGTAGTGTAATAGCAAAACTTAAATACCTAAAATATAAAAATAAGCCCAATTAATTATATGGGAAATTTTTCAACGTTATTAAAAGTGACTTCAATGCTATATTTACTTCTAAAACTATCAATTCCAGGAATTTCTTGTCATTTAATGATTGTGGGGACTTTTTTGGGGGCGACTGTGGGGATTCATAAGAGTAGACAAAGGTTATATGAACTTTATAGTGAGAAAACATATAACCATNACAAAGGTTATATGAACTTTATAGTGAGAAAACATATAACCATAGTGAATCATTTAATCATTATGTTAGGGTATATTCTAAATTGTTTAAAAAAAGTATGTGCCATGGCAAAATCATTACACATTAAAAATAAAATTAAAAATTCTTTTGATAAAATTAAAATGACATGGAACATAATAAATTGCGAAACTGGAAAAGCTAAGAATCATAACTTTGAATTTAAATTAAAAATTGACAATGGTTTAACCAGCTCAGATCAAGAAGTTGCATGTGTATTTGAAAAATTCTTTGCTAATATTCCAGTTTCAACAACCAATAAACTTATATCCTCCACAACCGTCGCTGAATCATTACTTAAGGAGAGCGTACGCAAATATAATGAAGATTTTAAATTTAAATCAGTCAATTCAAGGAACATCATTAAGACATTTAAGTCTCTTGACATCAAGAAAACGTCAGATCTATGCGTTATTTCTGTCAAATTGATTAGTTATATAATAGACGCTGTTGCTCCTCATCTTCACCTTTACCCCGCAGGGGGTGCCCTAGCAGTCGTCGACTTTTCCCAGGCATGTAGTGCTTGCATTTCTTCTGGGATATAGTACCCTCTTCTCTACCCACTCGGTGTCGCTGTAAAAGCCAATAGGGCTTACAGCATTAACCTCAAGTTCGAAAAAAAATCCTCACCTATATTTAATAATTGTATAGAGTATGGTGTGTTTCCTGACCTAATGAAATTTAGTAAAGTCATACCTATATTTAAATCGGGTAGTACATCTGATCCCAATAATTTTCGACGTGTTTCTATATTATCCTCGTTCAGTAACATTTTTGAAAAAAATATTCTAAATCAAATATTACTGCATTTCGATTCTCACAATCTCATGCACGATAAACACTATGGTTTTACTAAAGGTCGTTCAACTACAGACGCTGGTATAGGTCTTATAAAGAACTAGAGGGCGCGCGCGGCTTCGCCCGCTTATTAGGAGGGAATTCTAAAAAACCACGAAACATGTGTTCAATTAAATATTTTCAACAGTCTGAATTTAAATTTTTATAAAAATCGGTGGCAATTTAAAGATTTTTCCATATAAACTTTCAACCCCTTATTTGAACTCTTAGGGGATGAATTCTTAAAAACCATGAAACACGTGTTCAATGAAATATTTATAAGAGCCTGAATTTCAAAGTTTATAAAAATCGGTACAGATTAAATTTTTTTTCCATACAAATAGCCCTTGCCCACTTGTCGCAGGTGTAGGGCGATGTGCTTGCGCGTCGTTTTGCGGCGACGCCCTAGTCGTACCCAGTCCTTGCGTGGTTCGTTCCATATTAACTCGCCATGAGTTGTGGTTTTTAATGGAGCGATTGCCATCTAACCTCCAAAACCCCTATGTGGGGGAAACCGGGGGGAGAGGAATAGGATAGATAGAAAAGGGAAAAGGATGGGCAAAGGGAGAGGGTAGGAAAAGGAGGGGATTAAATGAAGGGGACACCACTTTTATGGACTGGACGGAAGTTATAACAAGTGGTGGCTCGAGGATCCGGGTTCGCGTACCCGTATGCCCAAGAACAAATATCGGACAGATATTAGTCAGGGCACCCTCTGGACACAAGTCCTTTTATATATATAGATATATATGAGGCTTGAGAGGCATCGCTGGATACTCTTGGCATGTTTTATGATTTGTCAAAAGCCTTTGATTGTGTACAGCATTCAACATTGTTCATGAAGCTACACTACTACGGCATAAGAGAACGTGCACTCAATCTTCTGACCTCTTATTTAGCTGACAGAGTTCAGAGGATTGATGTGAATGGCAAGAAATCTCCTGGTTCGGTAATCAGCATGGGGGTCCAACAAGGATCTATTCTTTTTTGGTCCTTTTCTTTTTTTAATATATATAAATGATTTACCGTATCTAGTTGAAAAGAACCATGAGATAGTATTGTTTGCTGATGACACTTTATTAATTTTCAAAATAAAAAGACGACAAATCGTATATGACGATGTAAACAATGCTCTCTCAAAAGTAGTACATTGGTTAATAATTAGTCTAATTACGAATATACTTAGTCAATCATCATCAATATCAAATCGATACTGAAAAACATTTTATGCTCCTCGTATATTAAATTTCTGCAGTGTACCTCTATCTCTTTATATGTACCTATGTTATAGTGTCCATTATTGTCAATCTGCGACTTAAGTATATTTATTACAAATTTAAAATGTTGATTTAAGGCTTAAAATAAATATTGATAATAATGTAAACATAATATTTTTTTTTACATTTTAAAAAATATAATACACGTTGATTTATGGTTTATAAACATTATTTTGAATTTTAAAAATAATTGCTGAAATAAGATTTAAAAGAAATGTCATTGTATTACCTATAGGTTAATATAAGAATAAATATGTTGAATTGAGGTTGCAATGTAAATATTTATATCAAATTTAATTGCTATATTTTATTAACTTTACTCATTTAACTTATAATAATAATTTTAATCTTAGTTTAGTCATGCAGCCAATTAAATAAAAATAATTGAACCGAATGTATTCGGCACCATAACCGAATAATTCCGCCAAATATGAATATTGAAAAAGATGCCGAATACACCGAATACCAAACGAATATTCAGCGCATCTCTAATTATTACTATGCAAGAATAACTCAATTTCTAAATCTTTATTTTACATCCCTTGTATGTTTTAATGCACCAAGTTTGTAGTATTATCATGACAAATAGTATTTATTTTTACATTATTGTCACTTTTATTTTTATTACTGTATAACATTTTGCCAGAGATGACCTCTTTTGTCTTATTATTTAATTTAAATTATTTGGAACGGATTCCAAGCAAGTCAAAGTATACCATTCAAGAGGTACAGTGTTCTTTATAGCCACAGCATTGGCTAAGTTAAATTGTAAATAATATGATAGCATACTTGCTATCTGTCTTTTATACGAATAAGATAGGTGTAGCCTATCACTTGTCAAATTATTTTTTTTTATATTAATTACATTATTAATGTCAATTTTACTATTATTATCACTTAATGTTACATAATTTCTATTTATTAATGTATGTATTATAACATATTATTTGAGTTAAATCTAATATCATTTTCTTGTGGCAACTTCTCTATATAAGGAAATGTAAACATAATATTTTTTTTACATTTAAATTCGTTAATTGTAAATAGTAGTCTTGTAATAACTTTTTATTCACATTTCCCCTTCCCCCAATCAAAATAATTAAAAATGTGTTAGGACAATGAGTATTAGATAGAATTTTACTAATACTTTGGGAGTATGTGGCTCCAGGCATACAACAATTTAATATTGAGTGTCCTTTACAAATGTTATTTAAAATCACACCCATATTTTTCCTCAAATTGTCACTATATATTTTAATATTGCTTTGCTTTTGTGTGGGTATGGGTTGTGACTTTTTAATATCTATAAAGCTGCCCTGAGCTCCATCAGCCTGAGATTGAGGAAATATTTCTGACATCTTCCCTGGGTGGCTCGGTGTGAGCGTTTGACACTCACATGCATAATTCTTGGCGAGTGACCCAATGCGCTCTGAATTATAACTACAAAACTAAATAATCAAATCGCCCCCATATATGCAAATAAGGCCCTGGGTTTGTAGAAAGAGAGAGACAGAAAGGCGAGCGTGTAAACGTAACATGACATTAAAATTTTGACCTGGCAATATTAACAATTTAACGTCAATTTTAAAATAACAGTTTTGGTTTGTTTATTACAAGTATTGATATGAGTTTTACTTAGTAATATAAATATATATACAAAAGATAAATAGTAAATAATTTTTAAAAATTCTGTGTTACATAACTTTACTATTTTGACTATAAAATGGCACCGACGGATGTGGAGGTACAGCAAGCGGTTGGAAAGCCAAACCCGCGGAACAATCCCATTATGTTTAAAATATTTCAAAATGTTCAATATAATGTAGTTCAACACAAAAAATACATAAAAGAAATGACAAAGCTCTACAAAAAGGTAAAAAATAATTTTTCATTCGTTGAAATGAAACCATAAAAACAATAAACATTTAAATTGTAAATAAAAAAATTTCAGATTGATCAAGATTTTTTTAGAGAGAGCTTTAAAAATGCATTGCATTATTTATTTACTTTTGGTGACACAAGTGCGAATGTAGATCGTGTTGTCCAATTTGTATCCAGTTTTTGCACATCACTGGATGATGAAGAAGAATTTCTTATGTTTATTTTTGAAATAATTTTTGACGTAAGTACCTATATTTTAGTCTTTTTTTATATTTACACATTGTTTTGCCAATTAGGATATGTTTTATTTCTTGTGTAAAATTATCTAAAAGTAATGTAATACTTATACTTTATACTTGATTTTAGTGTCAGTGTGTATCTGGTCAGTCAGTCAGATATCGAGCAAGTCAACTGCTGGCAGCTGTACTTGCAGCTCTTGGTGATGATGCCTCTTTAGATGATGATTTGTGTGATAAACTACTTGCGTCACAGGTAAATTTTGTGCTATTATTACATGTACTATATACAGTACTATGATTTAAATTTAGATTTATAAGCAACATTTTCTATTATACTCCAGTTGAAAAACATTAAATTTATTATTTGTTTAGTATTTTAGAAAAAAGATATTAAATCTGCATATTACACAATCACAATCATGCAAATATATTTAAAGATAACATTAATTAATTCCATCCATTCCATCTTGGTGCAGGGACACAAACATGCTGGTTCAATGCCCTCTCAGGGGAATGAGATATTTATTATTTTCATATCATTGCTCTAATAATGAAACAAAGTATATAACTTCCCCTCAACATATTATCTCAAGAATTCACTGGAGAATAGTGATTAGAAGTCTCAACACAAGATTTCTCGATTTGCTCTGCTATGTGTGGTATGCAGTGTAAAACTGAGAGAGAGAGAGATAAATGAGGTTATTTAAAGTATTTTGTAATTTTTTGGTTTAATAGATGCAACGTCTTCAAGATACACGTGGTGCCGTACGGTGCCGCGCTGCATTGGCATTACAACGTTTACAAAACCCTATGGAACCAGATGATGAAGTAACAAGGGCATACCGTTTTCATATGAGTTGTGATCCTAGTTCTTCTGTTCGAAGGTAATTTTTGCATATCAATCTATAAAAATATATTGTTACTTTTCTTAGTTTCATGCTGTATCCCACTTACAGCAGGGCAGGAACAATGTCAAGACTCTTCATTCTCTATTTTCCACCTAATTTTGACATATTGCAGGATTAAATTAACACTATCTTCTGTCTTGTTACCTGAATGTAGAAATGAAAATTTTTCTTGGTTCCAAGTGTTAATCAATCCCATCATTTTATTATTGACTTTTCTAGTTCAATGTTTGTAAAAAAAATACATTTTTATATAGCTAATGTCTGATAGCAAATAATAAAAACTAATTTAATTAAATTGTTTAAATTGAGTGTCCTTAACCTTAGGTTCTCACTGCTTATCCTGCCTTCTATAATGGGGATAAAAAATGAAGCTAAATAAACAATACAAAATCTAATCAGATTTTAGTTTTATGTTAATTGAATTTTCTTTTTATTTGTAGAGCTATAGTAATGTCAATAGCGAAATGTACGCGAAATGTTCCTTTTGTTTTGGAACGTCTTTGCGATGTCGACGAGGCAGTTCGGAGAGCTGCCTTTCTACATATATCTGCTATTAATGTTACACAGTTGAGAGTTAGACAACGAGTGCTTACTCTGAAGGTATAAAATATTTTATATTAATAATTGAAATGAGTCAAAACAAAATATTCATATACATTGACTACTACTACTATTTGATAATATGAACATAAAACAAAAAATATATGAGGCCAGTCGTGGCGCAGGGGCACAAACTGTGACTGTAAAATCGACTGGTTGTGGGTTCGATCCCCACTTAAGGAAATGAAATATTTATTTACATTTATATTTCCATTTCTTCGCTCTGGTCTCGAGGTAAAAGTGCGGCGTTGAGTTCCGCCACAACACGCAATACCTCCAGAACTCGGTAGAAAGTAGGGAACGGAGTGTCTTAACATTAGGTTCCCTCTGATGAAGCTGATTTTTTTTTTAACATAAAATATCATATGTAATCTCTTTTGTTATATACTATCTTGCTTCTGTTATTATGCGTCCTAAAGTTGTTTGCAAAATGATTGACAGGTTTTTTTAAATGCTTAAAATTATATTTACATTTAGGAGTAGGCATAAAGAACCTTATGATATAATAATATTTTAATTTATAATTACAAACAAAAGTAATCAAATATATATAGTATAACCTTAATTTAACAATCCTCAATGTAACAATTTCCTCAATTTAAGAAAATTTTCTGTTTGTAAGAGTTAATAAAAAATTATACCTTTACATTACGAATACATTTGTTCAAAACCTTTTTATGATGAATTTTCAATCTTGCAAAATATAAAAAAATATATATTGTTTACTTGTATATAACGAATTTCATTAACTTATAATCTTTACATAACAAATCCTATCAGTTTACTACATTCAATTTCTTATTAAATTCATGTCTCTATAGATTCAGACTAAATCTTTCGTAAGAAAGTTATTATTGTTTGGCATTCAGCAATTTATATATATGATACTGTTGGTTTAAAGTTTGCAATGGCTGATAAAGGAATAACCTGAGACCAATAATTTTTTTAACCTTGTTAAAAGGAATCGTAGACCATCCTAACCTCTGTTTAACGAACCTCGTTGTTATAAATAACTTGATATAACGAATATTTTCTGATTCCCTTCAGTATAGTTAAATCGAGGTTGCACTGTATATGGCTATTGAGGTTATCATATCATGGTTGTGATTTCAATCCTTATTCTGGAAAAAAATAATTTAAATTATTTCCATTGTTCCTTGCTGCTGCTACTCTGACTAGACAAAGCGCACAGCTGAGCTTTATCACTCACTGAAGCTTAAAAAATATTACTAGAGAAGATTTTGATTAAAAATTATATCATTTAGTTGTAGTACAATGCGGTGGATGAATTGTGGCCGCTTTGAAATAAGACTTTTTAAACTATTGTACACAGGAAGAAAAAAAATCTAAAACCAAGCCTGCACTACCATTTACAGCTAACTTCCGGGCGGCCACAACTCGTCGACCATACCGTATTATACACGACCGAGCATACAATAATAACTAATTTAGAACATTAATATTACAGGTAGGTCTAAACGAGCGTAGTCCACGTGTCCGTCGTGTTGTAGAAGAAATAGTCATTCCAAGTTGGTTAAGCAGTTTCCAAGGAAATATTATAGATCTCCTGAAAGCTATACGATTGGATAATGCTCATGATGCAAAGGACTCACAGTATGTTGCGGGGAAGTTATTAGAGTCACTTTTTAAGTAAGATTTTTTAAAATTATGTATGTATAATGTAGTATGGCGCAGGGGCACAAAGTGTGACTGTAATCATTGACTGGAGGTGGGTTCGATACCTACTCAAAGAAATGAAATATTGATAAATTAAAAAAATCGGCTTCACGCTGTATCCCGCACACAGCAGGGTAGGTAGAGGGAACCTAGCGTAGTAGACACTATGTTCTCCACTGAAATATATACATTTATATTTTCATTTCTTCGCTCTGGTGTCAAGGCAAGGCGCGGTGTTGAGTTCCCACCACTCAACATGCACAATGCCTCCAGAACTAGGTGGAAAGTGGGGAATGGAGTGTTCACTAGGTTCCCTATGCCTACCCTACTGTGTGCGGGATACAGCGTGAATTGACTGATTTAATATGATTTAATTTTATGTATAATTAAACAGTGTTATAAATGTAATTTCGCTTATGTGTATTTTTTTGCATTTGTATATTTTATGTATTTTGTTATAAATAGTCTAATTTTTGATATTAACAAGAGATCTGCGAAATACTTTGAAGTTTAGAGGATTTAAATGATAATCTTTTCTAATATTTGTGTATAATATACTCAGTATTACATGTTATGCTGCAATTTTATCTTATTTATAATGATACATATTTTTTATAACATTGACAGACGTCTCCCAATATCAGAATTACTAGAATGGCTACCAACTGATAAAACGTTAAGGTTAATACCTGCCGATAAACTAAATAAAGAAACAACTTGGTACTGGCGCCATCTTGCGGAACACTTGCAGAAAATAGAGGATGATGATACTCTGGAGAGTGTATTACCTGATCTTGTTGTTCTAACTGGATACATAAGGGCGTAAGTTCTTCAGAAATTGTGAAATATTATAATAATTCTCAGTTTCACGCTATATCCCGCTATATCCCGCATATAGCAGTGTGAGCAGAACCATAGAGAATAACATAACTTTAGCGTTAAGACACTCCTTTCCCCACTTTCTGTCGTTCGAGGCATTGCGTGTTGAGTGGCGGAACTCAACGCAGAGCTTTGCCTTGTTACCACACTGGAGAGAAAGGGAAATAGTAAATATGTCATTCTCAGAGTGGGAATCGAACCCACAACTGTCGCATCTTCAGTCACATGCTTGTGCCATTGCGTCACGATGGCCTCTATTTCAATAATTTATTTCATAATTATTAAGTTTACGAGGTTCTCTTGGCACAGTGGGAAAAAAAATCGTGCTACATGAAACCTAAAACCGATATCTTTTAATATATATAGCAGAATAGGCAAATGCAGCAGTGTTGAGACACTCTTTTTTAACCGATTTCTGTAAAAGGAGAAGCTTATTAATTCTACTGTATTTTTTTATTGGAATGAAGATGGAACTCCAAATTCGAAACGTTGCGTGTCGAGTGATGGAATTAACCACTGCACTTTTATCTTCTTTTGAAAATGAAAGATATAATCATTCCTCTGAATGGCGATAGAACCCACAACCAAAGCGCTTATAGTCAGACAGTGTCTTGCTGAGCCCTTGCTGAATTTTGTATATTTTGGATATTAGTGCTATTTTTTGCTTCAACACATAATATATACAAAATAAATTAAGTAAATTAAGAAATTCTCCGCTGTTTACATATTTACATATTATATATTTTGTATATTTCTAATTTATTTAATATTCCGTCTTATATTACTGCTTTAGTATTGTTGAATCGCCATGTCCATCCGAAACGGAAGATCCGGTAGGGTTTAGTACTAGACAATATGTACTACAAGAACTGGGTTCAATGTTGCGCGTGTACGACGCGAGTGACCCCGCCGGTAGAACTGCTTTGCAAACGCTTATCACCGATATGCTGACTGGTATGATTTTTTTTTAATATATATTTTTTATGTCTTTTTAAGTAAAATTTACATCAAAATTTTTGTAACTTTTTTTAAGTATTATTCACACAGTACAAGAAAACAGTTAAGAACAGTATAAAAATTTTAACACCGCAGCTCTTGAACCCGTTTGCACTGCTTGTAAACTGTCTAAGAAACTAAATATTTTTTTAACATTTTTAAAGTGTTATTCCACACTTAGGAAAGAAAAATACTAAATATTTACATTATTCCATACACGGCCAATGCGGCGGAATGATTTGTCACTCCAGATTGTTTCCTTCTGAAAAAGTACTATTTATTTTTCATTAAATGATGACTTCATATGTAAATCAATATATCTTAAAAATAGTAATACAAGTAGTTCCACAAATACATTAGTTTTATATGTAACAATAAATAAATAGTTATATAACATGTCATAACTATCGTGTATGTATATAGAGGGCGTCGTGGCGCAGGAGCATAAGCGTGTGACTGCAACGCGACGGTTGTGAATTTCCTCCCTCTGGTATCGAGGCAAAACGCGGCGTTGAGTTCTGCGACTGAATATGCAATACTTCCAGTATTAAGTGGAAAGTGGGAAATGGAATATTTTAACACTAGTTTCATTCCCCCCCGGATGTAAATCAAAAAAAAAACATGTTACAGGTGAATACGGTCCTCTCAACTCAGATGTAATACGAGCATATGTATCGGCGCTCGAACTAGCGATTCCAGAAGTGACTCCCCGGATAGAGGTCATTTGTGGTATGGTGAACGCATTGCGAGAGCCGCCCGAAGTGGAGGAGGAGCCGGTGCCGCCGCCTGCCGTGGATTGTACTGAAATAAAACTGCAGGTTGGTAACACAATCGACGGATACCCCTCGAACATGGGGGTGAAATGCGGTCAGTGATTCCGATAAGCGATTTTCAGTGTTTCAGTATATATTTGAGAATTTGTGTTTTTTTGGAAAAAATCGAATTCTTGAAGAAAATTGGTAAATTCTGCCTACCGTTGGGTCTGCGCTCGTGGTTCTTTTGTCAATACAGCTTAATCATCGGTATAGCCTAATTATAGTTTATAAATTTTGTATTGAAACAAAAATTGGTTTTCGCTACAGCTTTTTGAAGTTTTAGATAAAAATATTATCATCAGCAAATAAGTACTAGTGTTTTTTTCCCAAAAATAATTTTAAAAGTTTCACAGGCTTAGCTTCATGATAACATGTTAAAAAATATATCCAAATCATAAAACACAAAAAAATTGTAATGCTTATTACGAGAACAGACTACGTTTAAATCATTTTTTTTATATATTGACGTTCGCATTTTTACCAGTCTACTAAAAAAAAAACCAGTCTACTATAATATAATCATACAATGTTTATAGAGTATAAATATTTTCATTTTATAAAAGCTATCCTAGCAAAGGCCGTGAATTGGATAATTCTCTGGGGGGTTGTTAATAATAACTTTCACTCACTGTAGAAATAATATTTCACATTAATAAAATGTTTTTGTAACATCTATTTTAAAAACTATAAATACATACAAAGAATAATAACTAAAAATTTTATTCAGATAGGATAATGGAATAATATTAAAATGTACTTGAGTGAAAATGCAATAAAATTACGTCTTTCTTACTTGAAAAATGGCCTGTTTAGATAATTTTTAATTATTTGTAAAAATTAAATCAGCTTCACGCTGTATCCCGCACACAGCAGGTTAGGCGGACCTAGTGTAAAGCACTCCGTTTGCCACTTTCCGCCAAGTTCTGGAGGCATGACGTGTTGAGTGGCGGAACTCATCGCCGCGCTTTGTCTCGACACCAGGCCGAAGAAATGAAAATATAAATGTACATAAATATTTCATTTCGTCGAGTAGGGATCGAACCCACATCCAGTCAATTTTACAATCACACTTAGTGCCCACTACTGGCCTCAAATATATTTGTCATTCTCTTTAATAACTATATAAAATAACATTTTTAAATACGGCTATCAATTGTAGTTTAGTACATTGCTGCTCCATTGCTTTAGATTGTATTTGGAAGTTAACAACCCTTATTTTTTTAACGTTTTTAAAGTGTTTTTCCACACTTAGGAAAGAAAAATACCCTTAAATTAAAACCTGAACAAACCTTGCTAACAAAATTTACAATAAACTTATCTAGACTGGCGCTTTTTAACTATGAGAACTGTTTCTTAATAAATTATTTTTATTATTAACATTTTTAAAGTGCTATTCAATACTTAAGAAAGAAAATCCCGCTAAGTTAAAATTTTTATATTTTCTATAAAAGTAAATTATTTTTATCTTGTAGAGAGCAAGATTGCGCGTGTCTCTCAATGTGGCGATAGAGGCGCAAGAAGAAGCTGTTAGAGAGGAAAACTATGCACTGGCCGCTGAGTGTAAAGCCAAGGTAAGCACAAGACCAATCTACCAATAATTTTTTAAGACTTAAATTAAGATTCTTTTAAAAATATGTAAATATATTTCTGCATTTTCAACTTATTATCAGGTTGCAGATATTCAAAAAAAATTAGAAGAACTGACATCTCAAACTCAAGCGCCACCACCACAACCAATGCCCGTAAGTTTGTATGAAATAAACTACTTAAAGCAAAAAAAGACTGACCCTGGTGTCGAGGCAAATCGCGGCGTTAAATTCTGCCACTCAACACGCAATGCCTTCAGAATTCGGCGGAAAATGGAAAACGAAGTGTCTTAACACTAGGTCTCTGCCTACCATGCTGCGTGCGGGATACAGCGTGAAGCTGATTTATTTGATTTAATTTTTTTTTAATAAATTAATTAATATTCATTATTCTTTTCTTAACTAATGAGATAAACAAATAAAAATGTTGATATATTATATTTTAGTCAATAAAGGAGAAGCATAGTGACGCAGTCATACTGAACAAGTGTTTGGTGATATTGAATAGTGCTCTAGATACTCCGCAACTCAAAAATGTCACGCCCATGTTGCAGTTGATATTTTCCGAATTAGAGGTAATGCCTATTTATATACATATATTTTTTTTACATTATCTTTATTAATATAATGTTATTTTTTTATTATAAAAGTGTTCCTTTAGTTTTTTGCTTTTTATTGTATATTTTTTCTTTTTCTCCTTCTCCCCCGCTCTGGTAATAAGACAAAGTGCGGCTTTGAGTTCCACCGCTCTGCTCTCTGCTCTAGGTTTCGATAATTCGAAGAAAAATGGGGAATAGAATGTCTTATCAGTCCTTTGCCTACCCTATTATATATTCGTATATATTTAAGTCGAGACATTAATTTTGTTTTTTTTATTTTAGACAGAAATATTTCAAAATCCAGACTTACTGGACAATGCTCTAGAGACCGTTGCCCTGTTTGGTATGCTGGATAAGGATTTCGCTAAAGATCATAAAGCGTTCTTCTTTGCTAATGTAAGTTTACTAAATTTGAATGGAGGAACATGGTGTCTTACTTAACACTGGGTTCCCTCACTTATCTTTTCCCGGATAGAGCCTGAAGCTAAAAATAATTAATTTATAATTCTAATTTTCCAGTTAATCGACACAACAAATGAACCAACGGTAACAACGGTACTAAAATGCATTGTGGACCTACTATGCGTCCACGGTGCTCGCGTATTCGAAGACGAGAGTGTACAGGATGAATCTAAAACCGCCACTAAGAAGAGAAATACGAGACATTCTATTGATGCTATTGATGCTGATGGTAATTTTTTTTTCATATATAATTAAGGCAGCGACATAGTGTCTGACTGTAAGCGCGATGGTTGTGGGTTTGATTCTCACTCGAGATATTATTTTAATTTACTTGTTCTGGTAATAAAACAACGCAGCGTTGAGTTCCGCCATCCAACACATAACAGTTGGGAACAAAAAAACTAAAGTAAATCTTGAAATCAAGCCTACTTCAGGGCGACCATGACTCGTTCACGGCTCTGTTGTTTGTGTACTAAAATATATATATTTTATGATAAACCAATTTAGGATTCATATTTAGACAGAAAGAGTACCAACAGCAGGTGACATTACAAATTTTTAGAGCAATATTTTTTTGCGCGAATATGAATTACAAGACGACAGTATATTTTTCGTTTCAGATGTTTGTTCAGTTTTTGGAAAGGATATATATAATATGCGAAATCTGCCCCCGCGGCTTATGACTTGCTCTTAAGGGATTGATTTGGTGTCGTATAAAAAAAATATAAACTAAACTTTTTGCCCTTTATCTTCAGCTCACTTATACAATGAGAACTGAAGAAGTTTTCAAGATTTTTGACAAAAGTCATTTTTACAATAAAACTCAAAATGTATGAATTAATGCCTTTGTTCAATATTTTAATTTCTTTTGTTTTCGTATTTGAATTTAAATTTCTTTTCATCGAAATTCAGCGGTCAAATATGTGTTTTTTTAAATATTATACATACATTTCTTTTTCACAATTTCTCTATTAGTTTATTATTATTTATATAATATTGTTTTAGGTACAATATCAGAATCTGCGTTATCTCTATCTCCAACACACAGTACAGTAATAGAATTACTTTTGAAGATAATGGACAGTGCCGTGAGTAAATTACAAAATTTACGATAATTCTTAATAATTATATTATGACAATTTGTAAAAATCTCCCTACAAAGACTTTTTTGGTTATTTTTTTAGCTTCACACAGCATTCCGCATATAGCATATAGGGTAGGCAGAAGGAACCAGAGAAACACTTCCGTACCCCAGTTCCGCCGAATTCTAAAGGCATTGCGTGTTCATTAGTGGAACTCATCGCTACGTTTTGCCTGGTTACCAGAGTAAGAAAATAAAATAAAATATTTAATTTCCTCAAATGGGAACCGAACCCACAACCTGTCGCGATTACAATGTCGCAGTTGTTCCCCTGGCTTCAATTTTTTTTCTATGTATTCTATAATAATGTTTAATTTTAATTTTCCAGTGTGCAACGTACAGACTCATAATAGTGGAGGGATTATGTCGTTTGATATATCTCGGACATCTCGAGTCGCCATCTATACTGAGCAGACTACTACTTTTGTGGTTCAACCCTGCTACAGGTAATCAATTATTTTGTAGAATATACTACAATGCGTCATTACACTTTTTTAAATAATTTAATAGAATTGAATACAAATTTAACGTATTAGAGGCCAGTCGTGACGTAAGGGTACAAACTGTGATTGTAAACGCGACTGGTTGTGGGTTCGATCCCCACTCGAAGAAAAAAATATATATATTTAATTTTATATTTCTATGTCTTCGATCTGGTGTCGAGGCAAAGCGTGGAGTAGAGTTCCGCTACTCAACACGCAATGCCTCAAAAAGTTGGTATTTGGGGGAACGGAGTGTCTTAACACTCCCTTTACATGCGAGATACATTTATTTTATATTACAGATTTTTTTGCATTATTTTTTTTATTTCCAAATAGATCAATCTATACTAATATAATAAAGCGAGCGAAGAGTTTGTTTTTTAAACGCTCCTATTTACTTTATTTTTGTTTTGTATGAAAGCTGCATTCTTCAGGAGTGCTATAGCTACATAACATTACAATGTAAGTCTTAGTCAGTCTTAAATAACGAGATAACTATAACAAGGAACGCCATCGAATTGTTTTAAGATCGTGCGCTGCCAAAATAGATAATTATACGTTATATGACAAAAATATTTAATTTTAATATAATAGTTCCGAAAAAACGCGAAACCATATATCTCTTATAAATAAATGACAATAAGGCATTCTGTGACAAAAAATGACTAGAAATTCTAAGGTGATATATTGGAACTTACGAGCGAAAGTTATTTCATCATCAAGTAAATTTAATGAAGATAATCTTCGGCTTTTACAGTATAATTTGAACGTATACTGTTCGAGAAAATGTAAAATTAAAATAATTCAACGCACTATTTGCGGCCGCATGCCTAGGCTCGTGTCCCGCGGGGGGTGGCCCTTGCCGCCGATGACGTCCTATCACACAGCCACGTAATGTTCATGATTGAATGTATCAATCTATTGGCAAATGCAGCATAATAAAAGTATTATAAGTGGTATGCGGGCGAAGCCGCGAGTGGGCCGCTAGTGTTATATATGTATACAGAAAATGGAGGAGGGAGGCAAAACGTGGCAACGAACATTAGGTCTAATGCCAGACAAAAGACAAAAAAAACTAATAGAATTTTTTTTCACAGTTGATGAAGATAATCTACGACAGACAATAGGTATTTTCTTCCAAACATTCCCAACAAGTGTGGAGGGTGCTCAAGAACAAATACAGGTAACATAATATATTTTTATTAATATAAAACATAGCTTCCAAAATGTTATTCTGTAAATACTATTTCCTTTCCTTTCATTAGTTATGTAATTCGAAATAACAAGAGTTAGTTTCCAAGTGAATCAAACAAGATTCTTTTTAAGTCAGTACTTTGATTTGTTTTTTATGTGTTATATCTATATATGAAGTTAACCGACTTCCGTAAGGAGGAGGTTATCAAATCGACTGGGTTTTTTTTACGTCAGAACTTTTGAGTAGGTGAACCGATTTTGATGATCTGTTTATTGGAAAGCTTGAGGTGCTTTAAGGTGCTTCCTGTGTGGTCACATTTTAATTGGAAACATATCTAACAATGTTATGCATGTGACAATCACATAAGTCTTAAATTTTCATTAAGTATATACGCGACAAATGGATAAATTACTCAATATTCCGCCTATTAATTTCGATGATTCGTTTTATATTGGAAAGGATACGTTTCAAGGGTAATTTGATGAAAGTTTGGTTAGATTATGGGATCCGGTTGAAATTGAAGAAGTCAGCTTTTTTTTAATTATAATTATGTTATGGGGCCGGTCGTGGCGCAGCGGCACGAGGTGTGACTGCAAAATCGACTGGTTGTGGGTTCGATCCCCACTCGAGGAGATGAAATATTTACTTAAATTTATATTTCCATTTCTTCGCTCTGGTGTCGAGGTTAAGCGCGGCGTTGAGTTCTGCCACTCAACACGCAATGCCTCCAGAATTCGGCAGAAAGTGGGGAACGGAGTGTCTTAACACTAGGTTCCCTCTGCCTACCCTGCTGTGTGCGGGATACAGCGTGAAGCTGATTTGATTTTATAATTATGTTATTGTTGCGGAAATTGTGGTCTCTCTAGTTAATTTATATAATATTTGTTAAATTCAGAAAGCCACACTACCTACTCTCCGAGCGCTCGCCAATGCACCCACCAGTTCGCCCATCGCTGAAATAGACCAAGAGGCAGTTGTACGATTTATAGTCTCATTGACTAAAGTTAATCACGAGGTATAAATATAAGTTTTTTTATAATACTCCATATGTATATTTTAAGGAGAAAGAGCCTAGTGCTAGGATACTGTGCTCCGTTTACCACCCCGATTCGAGATGTTTTTTATTAAAAAAAAACAACTTGCACAGGCTCTCAGGTGCCCGTGACTTTATTACATTTTTATTTTAAGAATTGGTGTTTATAGTTTATTCGTACAAGACTATATGAACTAATTATTCGTAGTGTATATATTAGTATATATTGTTGTATAATATCTTCACACTGTATCCTACACATAGTAGGATAGGTAGAGGGAACATGAGAACCTAGTGTTGAGACATTTCTGTTCCCCACTTTCCGCCGAATTTTAGAGGCCTGGCGTGTTGAGTGGCGAAATTCAACGCCGTGCTTTGCCTCTACATCAAAATGGGAATTGGACCCATAACCTCTCGCGTTTACAGTTATAATATGTTGGTCGAGGCTTTTTGCTATTATATTAAACCTTTAACTGAAATCTATCGGCACAATTTTAGTCACATCGACATCCCACATGGTAGTAATCTCATGGGCTATGTCCAAATATTTCAATATTTTTGTCTTTTTCTACCAGTATTATATCACATACTCCAGACACTTGGATCCTAATGAACCAGTTCCATTTTTGTAGAGGCCTGTAAAAAATATAACTTGTAATTAAAGTTTCACGCTGTTTCCCGCTCATGGCAGGCTAGGGAAAGAAACCTAGTGTTAAGACACTCCATTTTTCCGCCGAATTCGGGAGGCATTGTGTGTTCAGTGCCGGAACTCAGCGTCGCACTTTGCATCGACACGAGAGCGAAGAGAAAATAAAGATATTCCATTTCCTCGCGTGAGAATCGAACCTATCGCGATAACAGCCAGACGCGGCTCAATGTTTCCCTCGTTGCAGCTGCTAGACAGCCAGGGCGCGATGGCGCTCAGCTTGTGCCAGTACGTGGTGCGGCGGCCGGCGGGCGCGGAGGCGGCGCTGGCGTGCCGCGTGCTGGCGCTGCTGGCGCCGCCGCGCGACGCGCGCCTCGCCGCCACCCTCACCGCCATGCTGCGGGACCTGGCGCTGGTGAGTGTTGCCAGTTAGCTTTTTTAAATATATATATTTTTTATATTTTTTTATTTAGCTTTACGATTTTTACCGCATATAGAAAGTAAAGCGAAAGAAAATCACCGCCACCCTTATCAAGCCGAAATTAATATTAAATATCTAGGTCTACATGCCCTTGCAGTGTAAATAAAATAAACTTCTTCTGAATTAAACGATACAACGTGTAAGCTTCGTTTTTTACCACATTTTGTATGAAATTCGCCGCATAATCAAACTTATAATGTACGTTAACGAACCTAAAATTATAAAATTTTGCAAGAAGTGTTAGAACTTACAGTACATACACCTATATTTGCAGGTCATTTCATATAAAATGAGTGCATACGACCCGCAAACTTAGGTTTATTAAATTTTATAAGTTATACTTTTCGTTCACCTACGACCCTGAAGCGGAATCATCGTTGGGCGATTCTGACGCACATGATCGATGTTTCATATAAAATATATTTAAATTATTTCAGAAATTACCCGATAAGCAGTCATGTCGAAACCTAACCCGATATCTTGGAGCTTTGGAAACTTTAGAACGTGCTAGCCTCAATAAAATGTCGACAGGTAAATATTACCTTATAGTCTAGTGTTTATTAAGTTGTTGCCAATTTTTTTTATTTCCCATATTTAACTAGCTTTGTATTCGGCACATATTAAAAATATTTTATTTAGAGAGCGCGTTTTGTGGCGTAGAAGCACAAGGAAGTGACTGTAACGCTACGGTTGTGGGTTCGATCACTACTCAAGGGAATGAGTTGTTATTTCTTAATATTTTCATTTCATCGCTCTGGCTCCTAGGCAAAAGCCCGGCGTTGAGTTCCGTCATTCAACTCGCAATGCCTCCAAAATTTGGCAGAAAGTGGGGAACGGAGTGTATTAACACTTGGTTCCCTCTGCCTACCCTGCAGTGTAAGGGATACACCGTGAAGCTGATTTTGATTTTATTTTATTTAATTATCGAATAATTTCCAGGTACAGCGGATGGTACAATTCCGGCAGAAGACTCGATCGCTACACTTGGTCGCAGTACGGCATCTTTGAGTAAGTTTTTTCTATAATAAATTTAACTTATATGAAAGTCTATTGGTTGTTATTCTTTTGGATTGACGTTGTTTGCCATTTTTGACTGTATCGTAAATTAAAATTTTCCTTATATTATTTTGTTATGAAAAAAAAAACTTCTTTGAAATACGTCGCAATATTGTATTTAGAAAATAAAGCTGTGATTTAGAATAATGGCAATATTCAAATTACTGAAATTAAAATGTTAAATGTCTTTTATAATTTCGATATTGTTAGAAATATAAAGTAACTAACGTTTTTTTTTCTTTTTAAAGTATGATCTAAATGATTTTAAATCATTCAAACATTATACAAAATATTGCATTACATGAGTTATAAAAAGTCTGAAATATGAAATATTGTCATTAAGTAATACTCACTAATGATAATGTTTCGGACTAGGCCAGTCGTGGCGCAGGTGCCCAAGTGTGTGACTGTAAACGCGACTGGTTGTGGGTTCGATCCCCTATCGAGGGAATAAAATATTTAATATTTTCATTTCTTCGCTGTGGCACGAAGGCAAAATCCCGGAGTTGAGTTCCGCCATTCAACACGCAATGTATAGATACCACAACATGTTTACTTTTATAGTCTTCCACCTACAACTACATTACGATCGACAACTCTCTCTTATGCACATTGTTCACTCGCATCAATCAAAAGTAAGAAGAAATCCTAAAGTCTAATTTGCGCAGCTATCTACACCTAACTTTAGGGAGGCCACTACTCGTTGACCGTACTGTTCACTCCTTTTATAATATAATAATTTGGTTTTTCAGCGCAACCTCTAGCCTGGAGTACGCATGTAGTGATCAATGATGTTCTAACGGAGGAAGGGGAAATAGATGACTCGTCGCCCACTGAGCCCGCAGTAAGGACTTCGGATGGTAAGCTTGTATAGTCGTTAATCAAACATACTCTTTATATTCTTTATAATAACTAAGGGCTCATTTATATGGAATATAAAAAAATTTACAAGCGAAAAATTTGCGAGAAAAAATGTAAAATATGCAAAATTAAAGTTAAGTGTCCAAAAGAAATAGTATCTTTTTATTTTTTTTTCCTTGAAATGGATGTGTACAATAGGTGCCTAGGCAATTACCTGTCCATTTTTATTATGCTTATTTGTCTCTACTATTTTATTAATATTATATACTCTAAGTACTAATGTAAAATCTAAGGGCTTGATTGGAACGGAGTGATACTAGGTTTCCAGGTTCAGATGCTATCACCATCTGGCCAGGGTGGCTTAAATATACAAATGCAAATGCATTGGTAAATGTCAATGGCTGGATACCACTATTCATACTTTCACGGAGCTTCAACATTTTTAATAATAATAATAATTTATTTAATTAAGACTTGGTGCACTTGTTAGTTACATTTAAAAACTTACCCTATGTTAGTACATATATATTTATTTTATTTTAAACACACACATATAAATATATATACATAGATAAACTGACTTCCGATGAGACTCCTACACTAGTGACAATATCGAGCAGCGGGAGCATGAAGCCTTACCCAGCGACTAAGGAGTCTAGTGGGAAGTCCCATCGGGCAGCCAACGTGCTCAGGATGGAGTTCGATGCCCCGCGCACTTGCGCCCACAGGGAAACAGTCGGTACGCGACTCGGCAAACATCGACGACGCGCTACAAAGGGATTAATAGAATGATGAAAAAATATATAAATAAAATGAACGATCATGATTATCGTGTAGTTTTTTTTAAAACAGCATATTTTTTATATTTATTTTCTTAAATAAATCTCCAGAACAGAACAAATCTCCAGAAGAACGTAAATCTCTACCGCAAAGTTCTGATACTGACACGGTTCCGGCCAAAGGCCCGACGGACAGCGGCTCTGAGAGCAGTGGAGTGTCTCCTGTCAAGAAAGCTAAAGTTTCTAAAGGTACGTTGAAATATTTGATTTTTCAGCTTCACGCTGTATCCCGCATATAGAAGAGTAAGCTAAGATAATGTAGTTAGTCACACTGTTCTCTGCTTATATAAAAATTGAAATGAAAATATCGAACATAGAAACCGAACTCACAGCCATTGTCTCACTGTACTACGATGTCTGTGAGTATTTTTTTAGATATGTATTTATGTACATATTGTGTGTATATTTCATTTTCTGGAGTGGGGATCCAACCCACAACCTCACCTTTAAAAGTCACACACTTGTGCCCCTGCACTACGACTGGCCTAAATTTAATTAATTTTTGGTTTTTATTTAGTTTAATTAAAAAAAACTAGTTATATTGTATAACAATTATTAATGATCACGTTTTGTGTCTTTACGTTTCATTTTTCTTAGAAGAGAAAAATTGAGAAAGAGAGTAAGTACATAGTGACATGTAAAATTCTCAGCTTTATAATATTCTAAAGTTATAATGGTTCCTTGATAAATCTAAACTTTAAGATTTTCAACAAAATGAATTAATGTATTAAATAATGACGTGATATCCGTAATACCGTTCGATTTTCAAAATGATTGTATTTTATTAATTTTAACATATTTTATAAAATACAATAGATAAAAAGAAAAAAACAACTGTTAAGAGGCAAGGTTCTGGATCCACCGAAACTACAAAGCAAGGTAAAAAGACAACAAATGACAAAACAGAGAAAGCACAAGCTGAGAAGGGAGTAAAGAGGAGTCGATCACAACGCTCGTTAGTTGATGTTGATAGAGGTAACATATTTATATCATGTAAGAAATGTAATCCTACTAATATTATAAACGCGAAAGTTTGTGAGGATGTATGTATGTTTGTTATTCTTTCACGAAAAAAATACTGGACGGATTTGGATGAAACTTTACGGTAATATAGGTTATACATCAAAATAACATATGGACTACAATTTGTAATGATCTTACGTAATTTTGGTCGTAATATAACGATACATATCAATTAAGTCGGAAAAATCTGCCCTTTGAGAGATATCTTGGCGTGCGCTGCCTAAACAAGGAGGATGTACCGTCAGATTGTTAGTCTTGAACAGTTATAATTAAAAGGTCGCAACAGCAAATATTTACCTTTTATATGGAAGCTACTATGAGTAAAATTGTGGACCTGGATAATAAAATTTCATACTATTTTACAATGCACATTTTAGTATATTTATTGAACTCTTATCAAAATCAGTACATTTGTCGCTTTAGGTATTTAATATATATAAACTTTCATCTTTCACACTAAGTGATTTGGCCGAATAGTAATTTATAGTATACTAGTGGGTGCGCGCAGCTTCGCCCGCTTATTTGCACCCTTAGGGGTGAATTCTAAATAAACGAATCACTTGTTCAATAAAATATTTTTAACAGTCTTAATTTAAATTTTTATAAAAATCGGTGGCGATTTAAAGATTTTTCCTTATAAACTTCAACCCCATATTTGAACCCTTAGGGGGTGAATTCTAAAAAACCATGTTTACGTGTTCAATGAAATATTTTTAAGTCTGAATTTCAAATTTTATAAAAATCGGTGCCGATTTAAATTTTTTTCCATATAAATTTTTAACCCCTATTTCATCCTTTTAAGGTTAAAATTTTTCAAAATCCCTTCTTACTGGATGTCGAGAAAATGAAAATAAACATCTATTTAAATTTCACGTGGCTACGGCTGTATATGTCTTTTTATATATATATATATATATATATATATATATATATATATATATATATATATATATAATCGATGTGTGTACTTGGAAGATGTACAAGTAAATCTATGATTTCAAGCTTATCTCAGAAACGGCTCAACCTACTTAAATATAGTTTTCAATATTGTAAAAAGGCATAACATTTTGTGTTTTCATATACATTAAAATATATAGATAGATTAATAGATTTTTCCACAC
This sequence comes from Heliconius hermathena, assembly GCA_013403705.1. Classification (NCBI taxonomy): domain Eukaryota; kingdom Metazoa; phylum Arthropoda; class Insecta; order Lepidoptera; family Nymphalidae; genus Heliconius; species Heliconius hermathena. Next base: position 147,703 of record JAAIXJ010001869.1, read on the forward strand.
TTTAGAAATAAAGCTAATAACGCAATATGAAATATAAAAATTGTATTTTTAGCTAAAAAAAAATAGTAAGATTTGAATCCATAACTATTACCATAGTATTCAGTTAATATAACATAGCAGTTATATATTTATGTACTGATATATGAATTATTAGTAATTTTCATTCAATATATTATAATTAAACTTAAGAGTATTATTGATTAGTTTTACCGTACAAGAGTTGTCCATTTTATCTTCAATAAAATAAAATATTTAATAATCAGCTTCACGCTGTATCCCGCACACAACAGGGTAGGCAGAGGGAACCTAATGTTAAGACACTCCGTTCCCCACTTTCTGCCGAATTCTGGAGGCATTGGCAGAACTCAACGCCGCGCTTAACCTCGACACCAGACCGAAGAAATAGAAATATAAATTTAAGTAAATATTTCGTCTCGAATGGGGATCGAACCCACAACCAGTCGGTTTTATAGTCACACTTTGTGCCACTGCGCCACCCCTGGCCTCAATAAAATAATTAATTAGATTTATAATGTTTCAGCTAAGAAAGAAGCAGAAAATAAATCTAATAAAGAAACAATACAACAATCACCGCCCTTGGATGATTTTGACGTATCGAACGTCACCGTACGGAGATCTACTAGAAGTCTACAGTCTGGATCAAGTTCTGAATCAAATGGTTCTGGCAAAGGGAAGAAAGGCAAAAGGCCACAAAAGAAAAAGGGTTAGTGATTTTTTTTTCGTCTTTTGGGAAAAAAAAACGATTTTGTCTGTGTGTATGTTTTGCTCATTTGAATATGAAATTTGATATGGAATTTTTTAATTTTTTTTTACATTCACATGATTAAGCGTCTGGTTTATGTCTTGATTCGAATTCGGGAAATGAATTATTCTCTTTTGGCGTTGAGTTGTGAAGAAAGTGACTAAATATTATTTTCTACTACTACTACTTCTGACTAAATATTAATTTGGATACATGAAGCTAAATAAGAAAATATAATTTAGATAAATAATAACTAGAAAAATATTTATAACATACATGTTTTATTTATTATTCTAGACCAAAAAGAAATTGCAGTCGTTTCTTTTTTTTTAGCTTCTGCCTGTATCCCCGCTTCAGTTAGTTCTTGTCACTTAATATACTTATAATTATTTCCAAATGGAATTTGACTTTATAATTGGCAGGTCTTAACTGCTCTTCAATTACATTTTTTTTTATTATTAATTTACTATAATTTCAATTGTATTTGTTTAGAAGAACCTCCTCGACGTTTAACTCGTTCTTCAGCCGGATCTCGAAGCAGCGCAAGTTTTATATTAGACGACTCTGGCGATGATACCGAGTTACACACTATCTTATATGATAATGATATTGTAAGTATTTTATTTCATTTGGTTATTTTAAATTTCTGTTGTGTGATTCTAAAAATAGATTTAAATCGTAGGGTAAATGCAGCTTGGAACAAGGCCAGTCGTGCCGCAGCGGCACGAAGTGTGACTGTACAACCGACTGGTTGTGGGTTCGATCCCCGCTCGAGGAGATGAAATATTTACTTAAATTTATATTTCCATTTTTTCGCTCTGGTGTCGAAGTTAAGCGCGGCGTTGAGTTTTGCCACTCAATACGCAATGCCTCCAAAATTTTCAGAAAGTGGTGAACGGAGTGTCTTACTTAACACTAGATTCCCTCTGCCTACCCTGCTGTGTGCGGGATACAGCGTGAAGCTGGAACAAATCATTGTAAAATATTTCTTTTTCTATTTGCTTAACCTCTTTGAAAAAACATTTGTTATAATAATATTAATCTTTAGTGTTTCGCTAAAGTATTTTTTCTTTGTATGACTTGATTCTTTTAACTCCAATTTTTTTTTAATTGAGTGAAAATTAAAAAAAAAATCATAAATTACAGCAACAAGAAATTTTAAACGATTCAAGCGAACTAATGAACAGCAGGCGGTCGTCTAAAGGAAATATAACTATACCCGAAACACCTGACGTTAGCGACGAGTGAGTACTTTACATTTTTTTTACATTATATTTAATTTAATAAATAGTATTGATTACATACAAAATTATATTCTAATTAGACATCAATTGATAATTTGATATTAAAATCAATAAAATAATAATTGAGGCCAGTCGGGGCACAAGGATGTGACTGAAAACGCCACAGTATGTGGGTTCGTTTTCCACTCGAGGAAATAAAATATTTAATATTTCTTCTTCTATGAAGAAGCTAAAAAATTTAAGATAATCTTTCTATCTTACTTATGGTGCATATGACATTTAAAAGATTTGTTTTCTTTTTTTTAACTTCACGCTGTATCCTGCACATAGCAGGGTAGGCCAGAGGAAATCTGGGAAACCAGTGTTAAGACACTCCGTTCCCCATTTTCCGCCAAATTGATCGCGTTGCTTGTTTGATGGCGGTACTCAACGCCGCGCTTGGCCTCGCTACCAGAGCAAGAGAGTGAAAATATTTGATTTCCTCGAGTGGGAATCGAACCCATAACCTATATGCGCTTACTTACTTGCGCCCTAACGCCACAATAGGCCTCTTTATTTCTTTAATTATTATAATTTAAATTTTAAATGTTTAATTGCAGTTCCGAGTCAGAACCAGAAGTACCGGTAAAAGGAAAAGGCAAACCTAAAGGGAAAAAATAAGAAACATTTAAATAAGATATATTTTTTTATTACATGAATAAACTCTAGTTATTTATACAATAAAAAATATTCGTCTGATCTTTTAAACTTATAAATATTAAATGCTATTTTGAATTACATATTATTTATTATTAATTATTAAAAATAACAGTTTTCACTACAAAGGCAGTTAGTGGGCCTTATTTTTCGCAATATTTTGATAAAGATTCTATTTAGTTATATATATCAGATAACAATATATTTCCAAGCAACTATGAAATATAAAGTATTTTCACTATTTTTTATGGCCGACGTCTAAATAACATTTTCTAGTGTAATATTATTTATTGTCACTTGGAGAATATTTATTCAATAATTCAAACAATTTTAGTTTCCATTGTAATTGTATAATATTTATCTGAACTAATTTGAAAAATCTTATCACTATTCAATAAGGTATTATAGCACTTAGAAATATTTTCCAAAATTAGAATAGTTTAATAAATATATATAATAAATTAAAATCATATAGCTGACTTTAGCTATAAGCCATTTCAATTGGTGATTCAAAGTTGTCATTATATATAAAATACAACCTTTTTATATTAAATAGTGACCGATACCTCATTTCCGTCGTTTTTGCTTTGCAATTTAACATTTTGATCGGATACGTCGCGAGGATGTACTTTCTGGGTCTGCCCGCCTTTGTTCCATGGCTTCCACCCATTAGTTTGACTTGTCTTATTTTGGGACGACCTGTTTCGGATTGAATATTGTTGACATTTAAAATTATCCAAAAATATATTTTTTATTTTATAATATCATCGGCTCAGAATCCGTTTTTTGTTTTGTATTTTAATTTTGTACATTTTTATACCATTCGAAAAAAATGAGAAAAAAAGAGAGAAAAAAAAATCGAATAAGTTTTTTAAAGACGTTATTATCTCTCCTAAGAAATTACTTAATAAGCTGTTTACACTCTAAGCCGACGATATGTTAATTTGTCTAATATAATTATATGGAGTGATATTAAAAATGACTAATATTTATACTTATATATTTTTTGTCATTTTCTTAAATATTTATTTATATAAATTTGAACATGGAATATTCCGTTAAGTTTACCACGATTTCATTTTAAAATGCTTCAACAATTTAATTAATAATTAATAATATTTTTTTAAGTTGCGTTAAAGTTCTCTAAAAAGTATAATATATTTAATAGAACTCACGCGTCACTTCCCCCGTTGTTCTTCAACAATTGATGTCTATTGATGATGAACTGTGCAGCTCTCTCGCCGATCATAACCGCCGGCGCCGCGGTGTTGCTGGACGGCACCATCGGCATTATAGAGGTATCAGCCACTCTTAGACCTGATATAATATTATAAATAAAAAAAACCATCTTTACGCTCTAGCAAGGTAGGCAGAAGGAACCTGATGTTAAGACACTCCGACACTTTCTGCCAGATTGTGGAGGCATAGTTAGCGGAGCTCAACGCTGCGCTTTGCCTCGAGAGAAGAAATGAAATTATAAATTTAAATTAATATTTAATTTCCTCGAATGGGGATCGAACCCTCAACCAGTCGTTTTTACAGTTACACTTTGTGCCCCAGCGCCGCGACTGGCCTCGTATAAGAATAAATATTATAATAGCTTTTAACTATACTATATACATTTAAACACTATATTATAACTAAAGCTTTTTTGTGTAGGGGCCTTGATTCAGAATTTCTTATATAAGAAATAAAAGTAAGGTCGTCGTAATTGGCCTGTGTGCCGTTTCTTCTCAGGTCCGAGTTATTAACGTCATTGAACTGGTGGTAAATATTTGGCGTTCAAAAAATCAAGTATATACTTTGGAAACACAGTATCAAAGATACAGAAGGAAGGTCACATAAAAAGCATAAGGACCTCTCGAAGGATATGATGACTGTGGAGGAGGAGGAGGAAGAGGTATGCAGAGACCGTAGAGTTTGGCGCTCCGTTCTCTCTGACTATCCCGCTAGGGATACAGGCTGAAGCTAAGTAAATAATAGCAAAACTTAAATTAAAATAATAACCTTCAACTCCATAAACTCGCAGCTGAGGATCCACAACGGCCATGACGTCGTCGCTGGCACCCATCTTGCAAGTACCTGCTTGGTGGTTCTCGGGCGCGGTGTACAGTTTCGCTAGGCACTTTAAGAATTCGTCAGAGGGCACTGGTCCGCCAACGCCGCATTCTGCACCGTAACCCTCTGAGGGTCTCATGCCGTATTTTTGACGAAGAATCTGGTAAATAAATAATTGTTTTTAATTTTAAAAATAAAAAAAAAAATAATTAAATTAAATTAGCTTCACGCTGTATCCCGCACACAGCAGGGTAGGCAGAGGGAACCTAATGTTAAGTCACTCCGTTCCCCACTTTCTGCCGAATTCTGGAGGCATTGCGTGTTGAGGGGCAGAACTCAACGCCGCGCTTAACCTCGACACCAGAGCGAAGAAATGGAAATATAAATTTAAGTAAATATTTCAACTCCTCGAGTGGGGATCGAACCCACAACCAGTCGATTTTGCAGTCACACCTCGTGCCGCTGCGCCACGACCGGCCTCAAAACAAATTTAAAAATATAATTTAAAAAATTGAACATTTCTACATTCATTTACATTTTCGCTAATCATGTATTTAACAAAATTTTGAGGCGGTCGCCGCGCATGGGTACAAGCGTGTGATTGTTATACGCGACGGTGGTGGGTTTGATTCTTACTCGAAGGAATTAATTATTATTTATTGATAATTTAATTTCTTCGCTCTGGTACCAGAGCAAATTAGCGTGGTCGAGTTCCGCCACGCAAAACGGCATTCCACCAGAAGTCGATGGAAAATGTGGAACGGAGTGTCTTAAAACCTACCCTGCCTTCCCTCTGCCTACCCTGCTATATGCGGGATACAGCGTGAAGCTATATTAACAAAATTTTATGGCTTCATTGATAAAGATTTATCATAATACCTCATCAGTATATTCTAAAACTAAAACTTCAGAGTTCAGCTTCATCAATTCAAGTATATGATATACCAAAACATATCTGTTATAAAAGAATGTCAAAGGAAAATTCACGAACGGTTCTATGAGGCCAGTCGTGGCGCAGCGGCACGAAGTGTGACTGTAAAACCGACTGATTGTGGGTTCGATCCCCACTCGAGGAGATGAAATATTTATTTAAATTTATATTTCTATTTGCGGCGTTGAGTTCTGCCACTCAACACGCAATGCCTCCAGAATTCGGCAGAAAGTGGGGAACGGAGTGTCTTAACACTAGGTTCCCTCTGCCTACCCTGCTGTGTGCGTGATACAGCGTGAAGCTAATTTAATTTTTTTTTTTATTTCTTCGCTCTGGTGCCGAGGCTAAGCGCGGCGTTGAGTTCTGCCACTCAACGCGCAATGTCTCCAGAATTCGGCAGAAAGTGGGGATTGGACTGTCTTAACACTAGGTTCCCTCTGCCTACCCTGTTGTGTGCGGGATACAGCGTGAAGCTGATTTGATTTGATTTGTTCTATCTTAAATCATACCGTAGTATTGGCCAATCTGTAAGCAATTCTGGCAGCGTCGACGAGCACGTCCAGATCGTGCTCGTTCGTTAAATAGTTGGGTTGCAAAAGTGGATACTGGAGAGGGTCCGCTGACTGAAGAGTTAGGTACCCTCGACTTCTTGGTTGAAGAGCTATCGCTGATATCCTTCAAACAGTCAATAATAAAATATTTTCAACATCGTTACGGAAAAACAATTTTATGCAAAAAAAAAATAGAATATTCGTTTAAAAAGTTTTATGTAGTAACATTTATAGGTACATATTTAAAATTAAGCATTCCGATATGGCAATTTCAGCGAAAAATAATTTTTGTCCATTCTATAAGAAATCCAGTTAAATATAAAATATCCATCTGCTTAATACATAGTTCTGTTCTATTATATAAAAAATACTAGTCGATAACATAATAAGTAGCTGTAAAAAGTAGTGTATGGAGTACTGCTCTGCCTACTATAATACCAAATACAGGGTTTGGAGTTGATTGAGGACGAACTAGATATGAAGAAGGAAGGACAAGGACGAGACCCTTGTTGATTTTTGACTGCAGAACCTTAACCGCCGTAAAGCAAGGCCTCATTGTTTTTTAACTAATTCCCCCATTTTACAATGGAACCTGTAGAATTTTCTAAGGTACAGACGAAGGCTTTGAACGTATTATACATTTTTCATTCGCAAAACGAGGGAATGGAAGTCATTCGACAATGACTAAATATCATATGTCACACAATATGAAGTCTTCAAAAAGAGTTAATAGGTATATTACTAGCGTGCATCATCATAGGCCTCATCAACGCTTAACTTCAGGTCATTGGTATAAAAAAAAGTATAGCATGCAAATAAATGACTCACGAGACGCTCCTCCTGTTTCCCTTTTTGAGTAGTTCATCCGGATTTCCAACAGAGCACGTCCCGCAAGAGGCGCTGTAACCTCCGAAAAATAACTGCACATCCGGTTGTCTGCCTCCGGCCGCCGCCAGACGGGAGTTAACTTTACCTGTCAACTATCATACAAAACAATTTTAACAGACAATTTTTTTACTCAATATTACTACGCTATCAATATGGCGCTATCGTTGTCCAATAGAAAAATACCTAAAGCATTAAAGATTTGATTCGCACTCAGGGACTTTTTACGATCTGGTAGGTTAATCGTATCGTTAGATGCTCCAATTTAGTTCAGAATGCGTTTCGGCATTTGACTAAAATAGACAGAGACTGGATTGTCTTAACAGTGGATGCTTTCTGCAGGTTCCCTACCTACTGCCTCGCTAGGTACCTATTTAAATAAGGCAAAGGAAAGCACATCAGTGTGCGCTATCTATCTATGTATCTTTTTTTTATGGAAAAAGACAAGGCAAACGAGCATTCGGTTGACCTGATGGTAAGTGATTACCGCCGCCCACGACCCCGTGCAACACCAGAGGAGCTACAGGTGCGTGCCTGTCTGTAGGGTGGGTTGGGCGCCGAAGCCCGGCATTACCTGATGCGAAACGCAGTGGCATAAAGCCACTACTTCACGCCGGTTTTAAATGCCGGGGGTGGTAATGATCCGGTCGAGTCTGCCCATGCGTGTTGCCATTGCTGGCGACGTGACTCTACCACACGTACTTTAGTCGCCTCTTACGACACCACCAGTACCAGGATGATCCTATTCTAGGCCGGGAACACATAAAATCTATCGATCTATCTATCTATATACGTACTTGGGATAATCCAGTGGCAGACAACGGTCCGTCTCGCTTCAACATATACTCCATAGCACTTTCCCATGACAACTCGGGCACGTTAGGCTCGTCCAAATCAAATTTCAAGTTGACACCAACATGGTTGTGGAGATTTTGGCCGACACCAGGTAGCTCTTTTACTATTGAAATATTGAACTTTTGTAGGGTTTCCTTTGGCCCTATGCCCGAGAGGAGCAGTATTTGAGGAGAATTGATGGCGCCTCCTGATAAGATTACCTGCACACCAAATTAAAAACGATATATTTAACATGTTTATATAGATATATGATACGTTTTATTTTTTACAATTTTTAAGTATTTATAACATTTTTGGAGATTCCACACTTAGAATAGAAAAATACTTTTTAGAAACGTATAAAAAACTGAACCCGCTGAGCGTTGAACGGCTTTCCAGGGGCGCAGGTTCAAACTCCGTTACGATAAATTTTTTATACATTTCTAAAAAAGCTAAGATTAATATCTAATTAAGGACTACAGTATCTTAGAAATAATTATTCGAAACGTTATTCAAAAATAAAACAGATTAATATAATATTTTAATTTTTTGTTTATATTTAAATAATATATAATTATAATATTATTTAATATATATAATTATAATATATATGTCTTAAAAAAAATTACCTCCTTCTTTATTCCTACAGTCTTTTTCTGTCCATTTTTAATATATTCAAGGCCAGTGACCTTTTTAGTACTTGGATCTACAATTACTCGCGAACCAACAGCGTTTAATACTATGTTTAGATTTTTTCTATCGGAGGCAGGACGAAGGTAGGCTCGGGCAGTACTGTATCTTGAGCCATTACTGAAATAAATGATAATTTTAAACTTTTTATACATCGAGGGTGTAACGCGACGGTTGTGGGTTTGATCCCAACTCGAGGGAATGTATTATTATTTCTTAACTCATTTAATTTCTTCGCTTTGGCATCAAGTCAAATAGCCCGGCGTTGAGTTCCGACACCCGACACGCAATACCTTAAATAATTCTGCGGAAAGTGAGGAATAAAGTGTCTTAACACTAGGTTCCCTCTGCCTACCGTACTGTAAGCGGGATATAGCGTGAAGCTGATAAAAAATAACTTATTTTTACTAAGTACTGTAAATGATGGATCCATTTATGTACTTAACCTAGATGGATGGATTACTACAACAAATGTTCACAAAATTATTTTATTTAAATATTAAATACGCATTAAATTATACAAGATAAAGATCTCTGACATATATTTTTAAATAAATACGTAAATACGTAAGTCGTGGCGCAGGGGCACACGCGCGTGACTGTAAACACGGACAGGTTTTAGGTTCGATACCCACTCGAGGAAATAAAATATGTAATACGTGCGAGTTTTGATGAGTTCCGCCACTCAATGTGCAATTCCTCCAGAATATCACGGAGAGTGGAGAGCGGAGTGTTTTAACACGGCTCCTTCTGCCTACTTTACTATATGCGGGATACAGCGTGAAACTGGAAAATAAACGTAAACATTTTATAAGTTAACTTACTTGTTCCACGCCTGCGCAATTGTAAATCCAGTGCCTGTCTCACCATTCAGATCGGTTGTTGGTGGGTATCCCATTTCAATACCAGCAGAAACCACGTCGTGTGCAAATTGGGGCGCATAGCGGAACTGTAAAAAATAATATAAAAACTGTTAAAATGGACTAAATAATTATTACAGTAGATAATAATAGTAAAATATTTTGCTCTGGAAAATATTTTAATATAAGTAAAATTATTTTCTTTCAACGATCAGGATTCAGGAATCATTTGAGGCCAGTCGTGGCGCAGGGGCACATAGTGTGACGGTAAAATCGACTGGTTGTGGGTTCGATCCCCACTCGAGGAGATGAAATGTTTATTTAAAAAAATATATTTCCATTTCTTCGCTCTGCTTGCTTTCTCAACACGCAATGTATCTTTAATTCGGCGGAAAGTGGGGAATGGAGTGTCTTAACACTAGGTTCCCTCTGCCTACCATGCTGTGTGCGGGATACAAAGTGAAGCTGATTTATTAGATTTAAATGTACATAGGTATTAATAACATTATACATATTTTCTAATATAGATACTGTACCCGAATCGCTTCTATTAACATTTCTCATATTTAATAAGAAATTTCTTTTAAAGATAAGTATTATATATTTTCTAAGACACAAGGTTCCCTATGCCTACCCTGCTGTGTGCGGGATACAGCGTGAAGCTGATTTTTTAATTTTTTTTTATTATATATTTTTTGTTTTTTTAATTAAACCTTTTTTTTTGTACATAAAAATAAAAAAAATAGAGAAAAATAGCAAACCTACAGGTAATAAGTAAAGTACTTTGTTCATTAAGTAATTTAGGCTTTTCCCGACAGAGGTTTCCTTTTTGTTTTTAAAACCAACTTCACAGTTAAATCTAATATTATAATTATAGTATTTTTTTAGAGTCGATATACCAAGGCTTGTGTATGCAAAAAACTAATTGAAAGTACGTAATAGTTTTTGGTTAGTGTCCTTTTAAATATATTAATAAGCAGCGTTTTCGTAATATTTTACTGTTTTACTATAGAAAAAGTATAACGGCTATCAAGCCAGAAATAAATTAGCCGATGTGTATGGAGAGAATGGGCCAGTGCCAGAACTGTTTTGCAAAGTTTTGACATGGCAATTTTGATCTCCAAGAGATACCAAGTTCTAGAAAGGCAGTTCTCCATCAAGAGACGATAACTTCATTAGTTGATGCAACCCAGTAAACAACCCGTGAGATCAGTGAGAGGTTATTTATATTTCTATTTGTACGTTGACTGTCGTCAATTCGACAATGAATGATTTTTTTATCAGCTTCACGCTGTATCCCGCACACTGCAGGGTAGGCAAAGGGAACCTAGCGTTAAGACACTCCGTTCCCCACTTTCTGCCGAATTCTGGGGGCATTGCGTGTTGAGGGGCAGAACTCAACGCCGTATTGTCCTCGACATAAGAGCGAAGAAATGGAAATATAAATTTAAGTAAATATTTCATCTCGTCGAGTGGGGATCGAACCCGCAACCAGTCGGTTTTACAGTCACACTTCGTGCCCCTGCGCCACGACCGGCCTCACAATGAATTATGACGCAGAAAATGCCAGAATTAATGAAAAGAAAATGTACAGTGCTCCATCAAGAAAACGCGATATCTCATACAATTTTGGCCACTCGCCAAAAACTGTTAGTGATTGGGATAGATTGCCTCATTCACCATATTCTCCAGATGCGACGCCTTCGGATTTTTATTTGTTTCGGCCATGGCAATTTTTTTGGGATGGTAATTCGGTATAACATTTACTTCAAATGAAGACCTTAAAAATCACCTAGAATAGTTTTAGGCCAGTAAAACTATACCTTTTTTATGAGTGTGAAATCATGCTACTATCAGAAAGAAGGCAAAAAGTGTTGGACGAGAATGGCCAATGTATATTTTAATAAAATATTTATAATTTTACGATAATTTTCTTTCATTTTCACAAATTTATATTTGTGAAATGACTTTTCAAACAATCCAATACATAAGTATATATGTATATTAATAATACTCATAATCAACTTCACGCTGTATCCCGCACACAGCAGGGTAAGCAGAGGGAACCTAGTGTTAACACACTCCGTTCCCCACTTTCTGCCGAATTCTGGAAGCATTGCGTGTTGAGTAGCAGAACTCAACGCCGCGCTTAACTTCGACACCAGAGCGAAGAAATGGAAATATAAATTTAAGTAAATATTTAATCTCCTCGAGTGGGGATCGAACCCAAAACCAGTCGGTTTTACAGTCACACTTCGTGCCGCTGCACCACGACTGGCTTCATAAGTATATATGTATATTATTTAAATGAAACACATTTAAATTTACTATAACTATGTAATGAACATACGATCATGGAGAATGATGATGTCATTGAGAACCATTATGAGCATACCGTTTCAATTCTTAAAATTTATTCGTAGTTCTAAGTATATTTTGGTAAAGTGTAATTAAAATCTAAATATTAGTAATACATTTCCTGTTGATTTAAATTTTTCGAAAACTGAATACATTTTTACGTTTTACTAAGAACAGTATAACAATCGTTTTATAAGATACGTTTCAAGATTCATAAAATTAAATCATGTCCTTGCTTTACATTATTTCTTTGAAAAAAAAATCAAATTAAATCAGCTTCACGCTGTATCCCGCACCCAACATGGTAGACATGGAACCTAATGTGTGGAGAGGCGGAATTCAACGCCGCGCTTTGCCTCGACACCAGAGCGAAGCAATGGAAATATACATTTAAATAAATATTCCACCATTGTTCCTCGAATGGTGAACGAACCCACAACCAGTCACATTTACAGTCACACTTTGTGCCCCTGCGCCACGACCGGCCTCATTTTAATTTCTTTGAAGTAGGATGAAGCTGCTATAAGATATGTAAGTAAATAATATTATTTTATTTATTATCCTTATGAAACCAGTTGATGGCTAACTGTACTTCACTATTCAAATACACATAACATATACCTATATTGTCAAAATTAAGTTTCGATAAAGATTTTAATTTTACAATTTGAAATTTTTGCTGTTTTAATTCAATATTTTTTAGCAAATGTCGATAGTCTATCTTGGTTTTTTTAATAAATAAAATTGTAACTGGTCGATGTCGGTACATAGGGTCCTCTTTTGACGTAATAGAACCAAAAACTATTATAAGATTATTACAAAAATGTCTGATTGTCTGTGTGCTTGCGCACACTTATCTCAGAAATTGATTGATTAAAATAAAGGTTTCACTATTGTATTTTAGCAACCTCCCCTTTATTTTTTTTTAAATAGGTTCACAAATTAAAGAGTTATATCAATTTAATCTAATTTGTTCGACGTCGTAATCGTAATCGTTATCGTTGAGGCCAGTCGTGGCGCAGCGGCACAAGGTGTGACTGTAAAACCGACTAGTTGTGGGTTCGATCTCCACTCGAGGAGATGAAATATTTACTTAAATTTATATTTCCATTTCTTCNCGGCGGTTTCCCTTTGATAGGTTTGTCTGCATGCGTCGTTCTCGATAAAAGGCGTTTTATTTTACAACGATAATTTTATTATTTATTTTGTTTGAAAAAATAACTTTTTCATTTTTGGGATTTTTTTTAAATTGTATTAGGCTTTTATAGAGTAGTTAAAATTGTGGTTTCATTTAAAGTGTTGCTGACACTTTCAGTCTGTATAAATTTTATATTAGCACAATAAAAATAATTTAAACAATAAAAAAATAAAATATTTTTTATTGATTAAATGATTTTTATCTGGTGTTCATATAATATTAATCACTATTACTTACCCTCTGCACTGGTAAGGGACCACCGACGCTATGATAATGTCCAGAAACTCCATTGCCTATCTCCTTATTGTCTTCACTTTTGAGGAAGTAGGGAAGTACTTCAAACCACGACCAACCTTCCGCCCCGTTCACCGCCCATCCGTCGTAATCAGCTGGGTTACCTCGCATATACATCATACCGTTGACTACTGAACATCCACCTTTAAAATAAAATAAAAGTAAATTTTTAATTTCTATATTTCATTTTTAATATCCACATGGGCTCGTATTTGCAAGAATAAACTGACAGACAAAAAATATAAAAAATATTTTGTTAAATGTCAGGCTGTCAGGTTGACATTCACATGGGTGCACCTATATAGCTGATACCATATCATATACTTGTAGAAGGAATCTTTAGAAAGTATGTGTCTTTATCTTATAGTTGTGTCTTTATCTTATAGCTGGACTGTTGTGTTTAATCATCAGATGTTTCAGATCTTCAATTTTTATATGTCAATGGAAATGATGAAATGCTCAACATGCTCAACAACATTTTTATGGAAGCATTTAAAAATGAAATAAAACAACAGCGTCACGCTGTGCCCCGCATGAGCGGAGAGAACCTAGTATTAAGACACTCTGTTCCCCACTGAAGCATTTAATTTTTTCTTATACCTTAACTGGACTACTATGACCCTAGATCAGGTGTGAAAATGTCCTTAATCAAATATAGTCCAAACCTAATAGTAACACAACAAAGAAATTTTAATTTAAATCAATCTAGTTACTAGTAGTTCAGGAGATGTGGGTGTACAGACAAATAAATCATACAAACAACTTTTTATTGTGACGGCTAATTGTTGTTAGAGGAAAGTTATTAAATTCTCAATAACAATTCAAGAATTATAGTCAGTTAACGCCTTTTTGGGTAGAACTAGACCAGGATAAAGATAAAAAAAACATCATAATTACCAAGCATTTTCCCTCTAACCCAAGAGCAAACGCCATTTTTGTCTAAGCAAGCATTCTTTTGAGGTACAGTAACGTATTGCCAGTCAGTTTCGTTTCGCCCCCAGTAAGCCGTAACGAATGCTGGTACTGCAGACCCTGTGGGCTCATCTCCACCAGCTTCTATTAGCAACACCTGTGGTGACGATTAAAATTAGTTTTTCAGAAGAGACGAGTTAAAGAGTTACATAATATATAAAGACTCGATCACCGAATCGAAAACCGAAACTGAAAAATATTTGTTTTTTTCGTATAGAACATACTATTGTATATTGTAAAAGAACCGGACAAGCGTGAGTCGGGCTCGCCCAGCGAGGGTTCCATACAAGAATTGGAGGTCCCGAGCTTTTTCGGATATTCAAGCTTAGCTTAGCCAGAGCTCTTTCATCTGATACCTCACTTGAACTAGCGGCTTTAATATCAAATTTTGCCACCCTTTAAAGGCTATTATATTTTTAGGGTTCCGTACCTCTTGAGGTAAAAATGAGCAAAAATCATATAATATATTTTATATATAGTATAATATATATTTAACAGGCTCTCTTCATACATGAAAATGGATCCAGATAAAATAAAATTAAGCAAAAAGTCGATTAACATGTTAAATTTTGACTGTTTTGCAAAAAACATATATTTTATTCAACCGAGCGATGCCTTTTACAATGTATGAATATTATAACGATAATACTTCAAGGCGACACTAGAATAATTTAAATATTCTGACAATTCTTTTATTCATTTAATTACTAATTTGACATTAATTCCATTGATATAAATGTAACTGAACAGGCGATGAAGAAATAAATAAATATTTATAGTTTTGACTGTAAACTCGAATGTTAACAAATCTATTATGATACTATGTTTTTTTTCGACTTCACGCTGTATCCCGCTTGTAGGAAGATAGGGAACCTAGTGTTAAGACAATACGCACCCCACTTTCCACTGAATTTTGGAGGCATTGCGTTATAAGGCGGAACTCAACGCCGCGCTTTGCCACGACTCCAGAGCGAAGAAATGAAAATATTTGATTTCCTCCAGTGGGAATCGAACCCACAACCTGTCGCCTTAACACGCACACGCACGACGACTGGTCTCAATGATATTAACTGATTTAAAAATAATAATAATAAATCACCTTCACGCTGTATCCCGCACACAGCAGGGCAGGCAGAGGGAACCTAGTGTTAAGACACTCTGTTCCCCACTTTCTGCCGAATTATAGAGGCATTGCGTGTTGAGTGGCAGAACTCAACGCCGCGCTTAACCTCGACACCAGAGAATATTTGTGTTGAGTGGGGATCGAACCCACAACTAGCCGGTTCTACAGTCACACTTCGTGCCACAGCGCCACGACTGTCCTCTAACTGACTGATTTATTTATAAAAAAATATATATAATTAGACATTAAAATTGCACAATGTCAAGAAAATAGTATCTATTAAGACATCGCTATGCTATTGTATAACATAATATACTTATTTATAATTAAATATCTGAACATACACGATACGGAAAAGCCTTTGTAATTATTAAGAAAAAAAATGTGTTAATCTTATAATAATTAGTCAAAAATGTCAACAACACAGACATCTAGCCTTGCTTTGTCTAAGGTTAAGTATAGTAATTAACATTTTGCCTTTTCTCATATAAAACGAGAAGTTTTTTCCACAGTTTAGAGAAAGAAGCTATGAAACAAACAAACAATAAATTATATATTTATTTTTTATTAAAAATAAAAAAAAAGAATAACTCTCCTCTATATTTTTATATTTAATTCCTATACTGTATTTATTCACTTCCTTTTAGATAAATCCCTTTTCTTAAATAATTTATAACAATAAAGGAACTAACATTATATGTTTAATAACATTAGATTACCTTCCATTGTGGATTTTCAGATAACCTCGCGGCCACCACCGCGCCCGCAGTACCGCCTCCGATTACCGCGAAATCGTAATTTTCCTCCGGTTCTTGTATACCGTTGACGCGGTGGCAAGGGTCAGCCAAGTCACATCTACCATTTATAAACGACTCCAGGATGCTCATGAAGAGAAGGAATTGCCCTGGACAAGAATCCGCCAGAGGAGGACCGATCTCCCGGAGAGGGCAACCGCATGACTGCAAATAAAATATTATAATTTTAAAACAAACGAACTCGGTCTCTAATATTGATGATGATGATGTTACATTTTTCATTTTTCAGCTTCACGTTGTATTCCACCAATAGCAGGGTAGGCAGAGGGAACCTAAACTGCTAAAACAATATTTGTCACCAGAGCGAATAAATGAACATATTAAATATGATCGAACCCACAGCTGTTACGTCTACAGTCACACGCTTGTGCCACTGAGCCACGCCGGTCTCGTATGTTACACTTGTATTTATGTATCATTCCATTATTACTTGTACTTTTACAATATTAAATGCAAATTCTGCCCTAAATGCGATATAAATTAACAATTAATTTGCGTGAAAAATATATGTATATATTAGTTTATATTGAAAAAAAAATAAATCAGCTTCACGCTGTATCCCGCACACAGCAGGGTAGGCAGAGGGAACCTAGTGTTAAGACACTCCGTTCCCCACTTTCTGCCGAATTCTGGAAGCATTGCATGTTGAGTGGCAGAACTCAACGCCGCGCTTAACCTCGACACCAGAGCGAAGAAATGGAAATATAAATTTAAGTAAATATTTCATCTTCTCGAGTGGGGATCGAACCCACAACCAGTCGGTTTTACAGTCACACCTCGTGCCGCTGCGCCACGACCGGCC
>JAAIXJ010001869.1:165032-222074 GCA_013403705.1 Heliconius hermathena
TAGCTTCACGCTGTATCCCGCACACAGCAGGGTAGGCAGAGGGAACCTAGTGTTAAGACACTCCGTTCCCCACTTTCTGCCGAATTTTGGAGGCATTGCGTGTTGAGGGGCAGAACTCAACGCCGCGCTTAACCTCGACACCAGAGCGAAGAAATGGAAATATAAATTTAAGTAAATATTTCATCTCCTCGAGTGGGGTTCGAACCCACAACCAGTCGATCTTGCAGTCACACCTCATGCCGCTGCGCCACGACCGGCCTCATATATATACATATCTATAAGTAATTCTTCAATCAATAAAATCTTTACTAGGAGCCCCGCATAATTTAAAGAGGTCCCGACTGTTAATCCTAATAAACTATTGGGCTTCTTTATTTTCTTTTTAATTTTATGCAGTCGGGATTTTTGTTTTTATAAATATTTTTTTTCTATTATATATATATTTTTTAAATACTTACTTTGAGGCCGTCGTGGCCTAGGGGCACAAGGGTGTGATTGTAACGCGACGGTTGTAGGTTCGATCCCCACTCGAGGAAATTAAATATTTATTTAAAATTATATTTCCGTTTTCTTCGTTCTAGTGTCGAGGCAAAAAGCGGCGTTGAGTTCCGCCACACAACACGCAATACTCCCCAAATTCGACGGAAAGTGAGGAACGGAGTGTCTTAACACTAGGTTCCCTCTGCCTACCCTGCTGTGTGCGGGATACAACGTAAAGCTGATGTTTTGATTTTGATTTATTATATAGTATGTGTGAGATACAAAGGAATTGCTCAACAACATGAGAATTACGATTGAATTGTTTTCGACTATTTTGAATCTGCTTGATGACTAATAAAGTAAATTTAGGTAAATATCTATTGTTTTTTAATATTTCATAGGTATCGTATCTAGTATACAGGATGGAAGTGTCAGCACCACTTTAAATGGAACCACAGTTTTAACTACTCTATAAAAGTATAATACTATTATTATTTTTTCCCAAAAATGAAAAAGAAAATTATTGTTGTTATATAAAGCGCCAATTGTCAAGACGACGCACGCACGCATAAACCTATCAAAGGGAAACCGCCGCATACGCCTCATTCCGAAATTAAGTCGTAGGTTTTGGCGGTAATCTTTGATTAACCTTTAGTAGTATTTTTGTAGTAGTATGTGTTTACGTTATTGGTAATTAATTATACGTAAGTGAGTCACACGAAATACAGGTATGGATAAACATCGTGAAATAAAAAAAATCCTACGTCTAAACTGTTGAGGTGTCTTGATTAATTTCTTTAGGTATGGTTTTAAAATATTTTACTCTATATGCTGTTTCCGTAAAAGGAGCGCTGACACTTCCATCTTGTATATATAAATATAAAACTTCAAGCTTAGAGGCCAGTCGTGGCGCAGGGGCAAAAAGTGTGACTGTAATATCGACTGGTTGTGGGTTCGATCTCCACTCGAGGAAATGAAATATTTATTTATATTTATATTTCCATTTCTTCGCTTTAATGTCGGAGCAAAGAGCGACGATGACTTCCGCCACTAAACACGCAATGCCTCCAAAATTTAGCGGAAAGTGAGAAACGGAGTGTCTAAGGTTCCCTCTGCCTATCCTACTGTGTGCGAGATACAGCGTGAAGTTGATTTGATAAAGCTTCACGCTGTATCCAATATATAGCAGGGTAGGCAGAGGGAACCTAATATTAAGACTCTCGTTTGTCCGCTTTCTACCATATTTTCGAGACTTTGTATGTTATTAAAGCGGATAAATGAAAATATTAAATAATTAATTCCCATGAGTGAATATTGAACGTTTGAATGTCGATTCGTCGCGCTTACGCTTGTGCCACCAGGCCACGACGGTCTTAATAATATTGTAATTATATTTTTTTCAATAAGTTTAATTCATTACACATGTTTCTTAAGTACCTCGTATTCTTTTTTCTATTTAAGAAAAAATTAAATACTTAATACTGCTGCTAAGCTGCGTTGTCGTTAAAACTTAGGTAAGCACTTGGCGGTTACAAAAATAAAATGTTTAAATTAAAAAGCATTTTTAAGTACTTATAAATTGACTTTAAAATCTAAGGGATTTTTTTTATTAAAAATTAAATCAGCTTCACACTGTATTCCGCACACAGCAGGGTAGGCAGAGGGAACCTAGTTAAGACATATCGTTCCCCACTTTCTGGCGAATTCTGGAGGCATGGCGTGTTGAGTGGCGAAACTCAACGCCGCGCTTTGCCTCGACACCAGAGCGAAGAAATGAAAATATAAACGTAAATAAAGATTTCATTTTCTCGAGTGCGGATCGAATCCACAACCAGTTGATTTTAGCGTCACACTTTGTGCCCCTGCGCCACGACTGACCTCAGTCGGATTCGGAGGGATTTTTTTCGTTTCTATAATAATTAAAGTTCATCAATCATTCAAAATCGTCATTTAACTATAGTTATATCCGCATGTTATATATTTTTTTCTATGGCATAATTACAAGAGATCGTGAATGATTTTATCTGATATTATATTATGGTAGAATCTTGGTTTTCCCGATCGAAATTACATCATTATGTTTCTATTAGTTTTATTCACCTTAATTTACCTATTTATGACTAATCATCACTATATTTAATGATTAATATATCAAATAAATGCGATGGACATAGCATTCCAACTGTGAATCCTAGAATGGTAACATATTTCTTTTTTTTTCAGCTTCACGCTGTATCCCGCACATAGCAGGATAGATAGATGGGACCTAGTGTTTAGGCACTCCGTTCTCCGTCGAATTTTTGAGGCATTGAGTGTTGAGTGGGCCTTAACGCCGCGCTTTTGCCTTGGTACCAGAAGGATAAAATGGAAATATTAATATATAATATTTCATTCCCCCAGTGGGAATCCAACCCACAACCGTCACGTTACAGAACAAATAGAGAGATATAGAATAAAAGCAAGCGAAACAAAAATATCTTATACATAGTTATTTTTTTATTATATCTCATATCGAATTTTAATTAAAAAAAAACAAATGAAAATCAAGTGTTTTTTTTTAAAGATTTATGTTCAGATGACGCATAAGAAAGCTTTAGCGCCTTTTATTATAGGTTTATATAACAATTTATCTGATAATTTCTACCTATCTGTAGTGAGACTAAGCACAATATAGATTTCTACCATTTTCTACTTAATTTTTCAAAAGGGGCGACCAAAAAGAAGATGGCATTTCATAATTTCTTATAGATTAGCTTAACCACTATGTTTCTACAGTAGGTTCCACACCTGCTTCAGTCTTCAAAATCAATTATAGCCTAGATCCTAGCCCAGACTTAATCAACGCAACAAAAAGAACCATTCAAATCCACCCAGTAGTTCAGAAGATGTGTGTACCCATACAAACAGAAAAATAGAAAAAAAACTAAAAATAATAAATTCATATTTTTATTAAGTATTTTAAAACCCCCTATATTGTTTTTGTTTTCAAATATATTCAATGTAAAGAAACATTTTTTACGGTTTCATTATTGTATAAATGAAATCAAAACAGCTTCACGCTGTATCCCGCACACAGCGGGGTAGGCAGAGGGAACCTAGTGTTAAGAAACTCCGTTCCACACTTTCTGCCGAATTCTGGAGGCATTGTGTGTTGAATGGCAGTACTCAACGCCGCACTTTGCCTCGACACCAGAGCGAAGAAATGGAAATATAAATTTAAGTAAATATTTCATCTCCTCGAGTCGGGATCGAACCCACAGCCAGTCGGTTTTACAGTCACACTTTGTGCCGCTGCGCCACGACTGGCCACAATATTGTTGTACAGATAAATATTAATAGTATAGTAAATAGTCGGTTCAAAATCTGTTAATCTGTGTGTTAATCAACGATTTCGGCTTAATCATCATCTTATTCTTTATAATATTTTTTATGTGAAGAAATAATGACTGCGGTCAAAACAAAAAAATAGTTAATGTGGCAAAGAATCAAGTTCATCATATCTCAAACCATATCTAAATACGCACGGAGTAACAATTTGATATAGCTAGATTTAGAGGTCAAAAATAAGTGTTACGTTCATAGATAGACCTAAAATTTTTTTTTCAAACTTCACGCTGTATCCCACACTCAGCAGGGTAGGCAGAGGGAACCTAGTGTTAAGACACACCGTTCCCCACTTTCCGCCGAGTTCCGGAGGCATTGCGTGTTGAGTGGCGGAACTCAACGCCGCACTTTGCCTCGACACCAGAACGAAGAAATGAAAATATAAATCTAAGTAAATATTTCATCTCCTCGAGTGGGGATCGAACCCACAACCAGTCGATTTTACAGTCACACTCTGTGCCCCTGCGCCACGACTGGTCCTAAAATATATTAAGTTTTTTTTAACTATATGTTTTTAAAATAAAGAAAACTTCCTGAAAAATGGAGGTAGTTTTTTTTTCTATATACAGTGTTGGGTTATATAGTATTTTTATTAGGCCAAAATTAATATTCTTGTTATTACCTGAGCTTATAAAATTACTTTTTTCTGTTTAGAGACTTCGTGTATCTGATATCGAACCTACTTCTTTCTATCCAGAAAGGAAAATATACACAGATACATATTCTAACATCAAATTATCATTATAGCGTAAAATCTGTAAATATAGTCTTATCCTTCATATATTGCCTATAATTATTCTACTTTTCATAGTTACTTTCCATTCTACCACCGTTCGTCCCACATTTCATTGAACTTCACCAACGCACTATATCTATCGATTTATTTATTATTATTATTTTTCTTTTCTTTTTTTTCAGCTTCACGCTGTATCCCACACACAGCAGGGTAGGCAGAGGGAACCTAGTATTACGACACTCCGTTCCCCACTTTCCGCCAATTTCTGGAGGCATTGCGTGTTGAGTGGCGGAACTCAACGCCGCGCTTTCCCCTGGACACCAGAGCGAAGAAATGAAATTATAAATGTAAATAAATATTTCATCTCCTCGAGTGGGGATCGAAACCAGAACCAGTCGATTTACAGGCACACTTTGTGCCCCTGCGCCACGACTGGCCTCATCTCATATACCGATTTAAACGGCATAACTAAGTATTTTTAGAAGGAAAATATTTAAGAATAAATGTAAAATTGTGTAAACGAAAACATCAAAAAAATTGTACATCATATAAGAGTTTCAAAGTAACTACCTCGATAAAAATGTATGGCTTAATTAGTTAGAGCGCTTGGACTGTTTCCATTTGAGTTTCGCTACATTGGATTTTTGGTAAATTTGCAAAATATTTTTTATTCCTTAGTATGTATACCTATCAATGTAAATTTTGTTTAAATTTTTATTATACATGAATAAAAACACCTGTATAATCAACTTAATAATTCATATTTACAGTAAAACAAATTCACATTTGCGGTAAAGTGCGAAACAGTTGTAAAAAGATAATGTCTTTTTTGCTCAAAAGTTAAATAATTTATGAATATTGATTCCTTTACTTTATTATTTTCTGATTAAATAAGGATAGTGGCTGGAATAATTTTAAATAATTACATTTAAATAGGTATTATATATTATATTGTTATCTATAGTGAATTTTTATTTATATGCTTCTACGTACTAATATATATGTAGATTTATAGGCATAGACAAAAAAATGGGCTTCCGGTTTTTTTTTTTGGGACTTGAGAAGTATTCAAGGTTCTATTTTTATTATTAAATCACGCCTCGTTTATTTATAAGAGAAGAGTACCCATATCTGTTTCATTTAAAAAAAAATGCTTGCTCAAAAATATAAAATATTTCGAAAATTTTATATATTTTGAAATATTTCATAAAAATATTTCGAAATATTTTGTACATTTTGAAATGTTTTACAAAAATATTTCGAAATATTTAGTATTTTTATTTTCCACGGCTATATACAATAAAATATACCGTATACTACTATTATAATCATGACATCAGCTTCACGCTGTATCCCGCACACAGCAGGGTATGCCGAGGGAACCTAGTGTTAAGACACTCCATTCCCCTCTTTCCGCCGAGTTCTGGAGGCATTGCGTGTTGAATTTCGGAACTCAACGCCGCACTTTGCCTCGACACCAGAGTGAAGAAATGAAAATATAAATTTAAGTAAATATTTTATCTCCTCGAGTGGGGAGCGAACCCACGACCAGTCGATTTACAGTCACACTTTGTGCCGCTGCGCCACGACTGGCCTCATAATGAACTTTTAAATAATTTTACATAATTACGTCATTTCTTTAGTGAATATAATTATTATTGCAAATAAGGCATAAGAGCATGCGGGATACGACGTGAAGCTGAAAAAAATTGTATTATTCTTGATTTGTATGTATTACTGTTTTCCTTTTTCGCGCGTAGCTTGTTTTGCAATAATAATTATATTTACTAAAGAAACAACGTTATTATGTAACATTATTTAGCAGGG
The DNA here is from genome assembly GCA_013403705.1 of Heliconius hermathena. Classification (NCBI taxonomy): domain Eukaryota; kingdom Metazoa; phylum Arthropoda; class Insecta; order Lepidoptera; family Nymphalidae; genus Heliconius; species Heliconius hermathena. The sequence goes on from JAAIXJ010001869.1 coordinate 171,460, forward strand.
GCTAGAGTATGCAGAGGGAACCTAATGTTAAGAATTAAGGCACTCCGTTCCCCACTTTTTTTTCCTCGAGGAAATAGGGAATAAAACCCACATCCGTAACATTTACAGTCCCACGCTTGTGACACTGGGCCACGATGGCCTTCGACGATGACATATGTATGTCAATAAATAATTTTTGTATATAAAAAAAATCTGCATACAAATGCAATAATTTTCATATTAACGTTGTGTCAATAGAGAATAAAATTAGTATCGCAAACAAAGCTGCAAGCCGAAAAGATAATAGTAGTGCATAAATTAATAATAATTAAGTTAAATAAAATCAGCTTCACGCTGTATCCCGCAAACAGCAGGGTAGGCAGAAGGAACCTAGTGTTAAGACACTCCGTTCCCCACTTTCTGCCGAATTCTGTAGGCATTGCGTCTTGAGTGGCAGAACTCAAAGCCGCGCTCAACCTCGACACCAGAGCGAGGAAATGGAAATATAAATTTAAGTAAATATTTCATTTCCTCGAGTGGGGATCGAACCCACAACCAGTCGGTTTTACAGTCACACCTCGTGCCGCTGCGCCACGACTGGCCTCAATTAATTAATAATAATAATACATTTTTTATTTTTCTTCAGCTTAACACCGCACTCCTTATACTCCGCTAGGCTAGGCAGAGGGAACCTAGTGTTAAGGCACTCCTTTCCCCACTTTCGAGACATTGAGTTTTCCGAGCTTTACTGAATACCATGATACTAGAGTGAAAAATGAAAATACTAATAAATAATAATTCAATTCCCCAAGTGGAAATCGAACCCAAAAACGTTGCGTTTATTGGCACACGCATCCGCCTCGACGGCCTCACATATACATATAATATATTGTATTACTATCTTAAATAAAAAAAAACTTACCTCTGCTGCCCTAATCATATTCCTCTGTGATCAGCGCTAGTCTGAAAAAACACATTTCATTATTTTTTTCGTTTTACATAAAAAGTTTTTGTATCTTTGATTTTTATAAAGCTATAAGCTATATATATATATATATATATATATATATATATATATANTTTGTAATTAGTGTCTCCTTTTTTTTTTTTTTTTCAAATGATCACAAATATATTTTTTATGTTGTTTGCTATCGTGCTTTATGAAATAGTGTTGAATATAAACTGAAGATATGCATCGATAAAAATGATTAGGCTCAGTTTTAGATTTTTAAAGTTTAATTTTCTTAATTAAGTTAAAAAAACGTGTAAAAAAAACGTTTTTTTAAATCAAATTAAATCAGCTTTACGCTGTATCCCGCGCATAACACTTCCACTCCCCACTTGAGGAGATGAAATATTTACTTAAATTTATATTTCCATTTCTTCGCTCTGGTGTCGAGGACAAGCGTAGCGTTTAGTTCTGGCACTCAACACGCAATGCCTCCAGAATTCGGCAGAAAGTGGGGAACGGAGTATCTTAACAAGGGTTCCCTCTGCCTACCCTGCTGTGTGCGGGATACAGCGTGAAGCTGATTTAAAAAAGTATGAGTATACATACTCGTATGTATATTACCAGAAATTTTTAACAATTTCAAAAGTTGATTTGTAATCTCTACTATATGAAATAAAATAAAGGTCAATTTTGTTTCTTTTTAACACTTACGAATAGTATTAAAATTTACATAACGAAAAAACATAAAACGGATTTAACAGGTTTATACTTTGAAGAAATATAATTTTTACTTAAAAATATAATAAATAAAATAAATCAGCTTCCAGCGTGAAGCACACAGCTGCACACAGCAGGGTAGGCAGACGGAACATAGTGTTAAGACACTTCGTTTCCCACTTTCCGCCAAGTTCTGAACACCAAAGCAAAGAAATGAAAATATAAATGTAAATAAATATTTCATCTCCTCGAGTGGAGATCGAACCCACAACCAGTCGATTTTGCAGTCACACTTGCTTCATCACCTTGTACCCCTGCGCCACGACTGGCCTCTTTTTACTTATATTTGAATAATAAATGGTTATACTATTATAGTATTTTTAATATAGTTTATTTTGACATAATATGGTTCTGACTATTGGAAATTAGTTACACTTGACCGCCACATTATTGTAGTAAAACACAGTTTTAAAGCGAAACTCGGCTCAAAGTAAAACATAACGGGTTTTTTATTGATCGAGCTCCTTACTATGTATATAGAAGGAACGTGTTTAGGATAATCCACCGATATAAAGGAACCTTCTTTTCAATCTCTACTACTTTTTATAATTTAAATGTATAATAATTTTCTACAAAGATATGTTGTTTTTAATAAAAAAAAATAAAGTATATCAAATAACATACCTAAAATTTACAATATTATGTTTTATAATGTATTAGAAATAAAATTACATTTTAAAGTGTAAATAAATATCATTAAAAAGACATGGTCACCGTTTTTATTCACATTTCCACAAAAACAACCTAACAGTAAATCGAAGCACCGCGTCAACCTTAGATACTACGGTGAATATCAAATAAAAAGTGCAAACAGATTACTTTTTTTATGTAAAAATAAAAACTACGAATATTAAAAACTTAAATGTAAAGTCAAATATTCATAATATTAGCTTTAACTTTACCAAAAAAAAATTACAAACTATGATATATAATTTTATAATTAAAACTAAAAAAATATATTATTAAATTAAAAAGAGAAAATAAAAAAAATTACATACCCAAGAAATTGAAATTCACAAAAATTATTAATAAATATTATTAATAAATACGTCCACGAACGTGCAAACGCGGGATGCGCGTGAGTGCCAAGAAGCGCTACCAACGACACCGGCTCTACAGCACGCGTCGCTTTTGTTTATATGGCTCGTCCCATACTATATATTACATTTTCGTGATAAAGAGATTCACGGTTACTGAATTAATGTATAATTTATTTTAAAGACTTCCTCCTGCACAAGAAGTAGTTCTTGGGCAGATTCTAATTACATTTTTAATTTTTAATTTTCTTTTTTAATAATCCTCTATTTTATATATTTTTTCTTTGTATAGCAAACAAGTGCTTCACGCTGTATCCCGCATATAGCAAGGTAGGCAGAGGGAACCTAGTGTGAAGACACAACTGTACAATGCCAAATTAACAAATACCGATAGTAAAACGTTAATAAAACACATTAAAAAATAAATCTATAAATATGTATATTTTTTTTAATTAGTAATTTAGGTTGAAAAAATGACACCTTTTCGAAAATAAAACTGGTTGTTGTCATTTTAATCAAGGTAGTTAATCAAAGTACTTAAAAATAAAAATAAATGTCATTTTAAATCTCTTATAATAATAAAACATGAAGTGTGGTATGTATGTCGCTGACCAAGTTACCGAGTCCTCGACAGCCATTACCAATGCCAAGGTAAAGTAATACATGGAATCGAAATGCATCTTTGATCATTAAACCATTTTTTCTGTTACTTTTCTTATCTTACCCACATTATTCTTATCTCCATTACCCATATAACGTGCGTTTTGTGCTACATATCACGCCACCCATCCTTAAAAAAAATATTAGATTTATCTCTATCTTAGTAGAGCTCTGGTTTTCTACTAAGAGATAAATCACAGCTCTCTCGCTCTATATAATTTTTATAAATTTAACTAGCATAGTAGGTACTATTTATGTATTATTCCTCGAGTAGGAATCGAATTCACAAGTGGTCGCGTTTACAGTCACACACTTGCCCCTATGCCTCAACTGACCTCAATTATTTTCCTTAATTAAATTAAATATTCCTAGAATTGATTAGTCGATTCTGAAAAAGTGACTTTCAAATAATAATGAAATTCTTCACTTCATAAATAAATAGATCATAGGGAAGTTCTAGATATAGTTTTTTTTTAATTCGGCAAGACGAGATCGACTAACATAAAGTGCATGCAAAACGACTTCCTTCCAAGGTTCCAAACCTTCCCAGACCAAACTATTTTAGTAAGACGAGTTAAAGCCACCGAAAATTCTTGCTAGTATGAAGGCAGTATGAAGAATTAAACACTTGTTGATAGGGTGTAGGGTACTCCTAGATAGCGATCAATATTCACGTCGCTCTGATTGTTTATTATAAATCCCATGTAAGTGAAGTGGCTAGTGTAGAAAGAACTCAAAGAAACATACCAACTAACAATTAAGTATGACCAACAATTTGAACAGAGATAGATTTCGAGTTAATTTGTAAACAGTAGGAATATAGAAGTAGAAGCAAAGGCATTATGGGAAAGACTCTCTATGGCTTAAAAGTTTACTAAAGAAATCAGATTGTCTAGAACTATTGTCAATTCGTTTGTAGAACATACTTCGAAGATGGCAATAGTGTTAGCATTTCGAATTTGTATTTGTCGAGACAGGAGGAGAATGTAGAGTCGAGCGTTTATGATTATTTCAAAAGTATCCCCATAAGTCTCTACTTGGGTTGCTGGACCTGGGCACTGATTTTAACTCTGTACCATCATGATGTCAGCACCAGCACAATAAATCCATGGGATTTTAAGTAGTTTCTACTCTTGTCTGAAAACTTAACATGCTACATTTTGTTTATCCCCAGCAGAGACGATCCAAAACCGCATTGCAGTGAGTGCTGTCTGGGATAACATTCATTGCATTTTTGTATACCAAAAAGATAACCACATTTTTTTTATAGTAGGATTTTTTCTACTATTAAAACAAAATTTACAAAACATTATTTAAACTGCTGTATTATAACTATTGATCATACATTTCTTATTATATTACACGTTTATATTGGGTCATCATTATTAACAACACGGGGTGACAAGACACAAGTATACTTACAGTAACCACAGCGGATATTCAAATTAGTCAACCGAACACAAATCATACAAAAATTTGTGATATATTAAACGATCAATATCTCATATGGAGTCCTGCGTAATTTTGTACTAAAATATTATAATATATAATATAATATCATACGGATCCACGGTTGTCTATGAGGAGAGGAACTCGATACCTATCCCCTATGTATGTTAGCCGATTTTCAGTTGTTCAGCAACTAATTTTTTTTGGAAAAAATCGGATTCTTGAAGCAAAACGGCAGCCCGACGTTGAGTCTGCGCTCATGAATTTTTTTCTCAATGTAGCTCAGCTTTTTACCTAAAAAATATTATTTCCACAACGTGTGAAAATTAATATTAACCATCAACCAAGTGAATTTACGACCTGTGCTGGACGGATAACTTTACAATGTTAAAATATTTGTAGTCAATAAATAATGTCTGGTTATAATAGACTGGTGAAAAATGCAAACACTTATGTAAATATGACAAAAATTCAATTTAAATAAAGTCAATTCTCGTAATAAAAATAACAATATTTTACTATTTCATGATTCGGGTACATTTTTGAACATGTCGTCATTGAACTGTTCCTATGAAACTTTCACAGATTATTCTATACTAATATAATACTAGTAGTTTTTAAAATATAATAACTTCTGGAAGAAAATCACTAATATTTTTTTCGCTCTTAAACGTTTTTTTTGAATGCATATTTAAAAATGATTTTTGTTTCCATGTTATTTCCAAGATTTATAAGCCAATACTTTTGAAATATTACATTATACAAGAGGTCTACTGCTGAGCTATATTTGGAAAAAAGATGTATTTGCTAATTCTCAAATATCTGCTGGAGAACTGAAAATCGGCTATAACATACATGGAGGTGAAATGAATAAGTACTGAGGTCTTCTGGACAACCGTTGATCCGTCGATCGCGTCACACCTGTATACAGAACATTCCGATTATATTTAGATGTTTATCATTTCCATGTTCTGGTAAGGCAGAAAGGGGTGCGGAGTTCTGAAAACCACATGCACCCTTCACACGTACATTCTACAGGTTATATTAATAAGTAGGTTAAAAAAATTACAAAAACGCTCTATAACCTTCATGGAAACAACAACAAACATAAAATTACGAAACATTTAAAATCAATATTTAATTGCAAAAAATTAAAGTCCAAATGTATATATCATCCTCGCTATGCAAATTTTGCCTTGATATCAGTTTATTGAAAAGTCAGTATGTAAGTATCCGTCAATTCTATTAACTTTTTTTTTAATGAATACGTATAGTATTATAATATTGCGGAATGTAATTCACATAAACTTTTTTAAAACAGCGATAAGCACATACAACTTTCTCAGTAGTGGGCTAGACCAGAAACACTATCAGTTAAATATTTTTAGAAATTAAGGATACAAGCAGACCAATATTTCTAGAAATTAAGAATAATCAATAAGCAAGCACCTCTATACTTTTATCAGCGTGCAGAGTTCTCGACAAAGGGGGCCTGGGGAGTATTAAGACACTCCGCTCCCACTCTCCGCCGAATTCTGAAGACATTGTGCATTAACTGGCGAAACTCGAGTGGGAATCGAACCCAGAATCTGTCGCGTTAACAGTCACACGCTTTTAGCTGGCCTCATCTCTATACGTTGTGTACAATTAATATATATATTTCTAATGAATATAAAATACTTACTAATTTACTTCCAAATCTGACATTCATATGTACGTACACTGACATGACTAACATTACCAAAAGAATCCGACTAAATCAATTTGACTAATTATTTCTAGATAGCAAAAAAATGTATGTATTTAGTTTTAAATTAACCCAAATAGATAAACGTTAAAAATAATGAGGTCGATTTTATTTTGGTACTTCTTTTTATTATATTTACTGCCATGATAAACCATTTCGGTACGTGTACATATAATTTAACAGGTTTTAATTCAATATGCATAATGTTTTTTTTAATTCAGTGTGGGTATTGTTAAGTGGTGCGTAACATTTTAAAACGGCATCACGAATATAATATGTTTTAAGTAAAAATCAAAATTAAATAAGCTTCACGCTGTATTCCACACACAGCAGGGTAGGCAGAGGGAACCTAGTGTTAAGACACTCCGTTCCCCACTTTCCTCCGAGTTCTGGAGGCATTGCGTGTTGAATTTCCTTTCCTTCACCATTAAAACGTCGTATTTTGCGTGGAAAGTGGAAAACGGAGCGCCTTAACAGTCTGTTCCCTCTGCGTACTCTGGTTTATACGGGATACAGCGTGAATCTATATATAAACTATTACTTATAATGCAGTCGAGTCGAGGGCAGTCGTGGCGCAGGGGCACAAAGTGTGACTGTAAAATCAACTGGTTGTGGGTTCGATCCCTACTCAAGGAAATGAAATATTTATTTACATTTATATTTTCATTTCTTCGCTCTGGTGTCGAGGCAAAGAGCAGCGTTGAGTTCCACCACTGAATACAAAAAACACTCTTCTTAAAAATAAAGACAAATGTATATTTACTTCCAACCTCTCACTCTTACTCTGAGCCAAATTACCTTCCCTCATTGTTCAGTTATACCGTTAAAATCGAAACACTGTATGATGTGCACTGGACCAGGAGACTTTTAAGCTGACTAGCCACTGGATAATAAAATATGTTCATTAGTCCATAAAATACGATGGCTTAATTACACATACCGTTTACAATTATTAGAGATTAGAGAAAGCAGAAAAAATACAAGGAAAATCTCTACTAAAAATATAACGTCGTGTAATATTTATGAGAACAAATATAAATTCACGTATATCTTGATTAATTTTTTTTAAGCGTCACGCTGTAACCAGCGCACAGTAGGGTAGATAAAGGGAACCTAGTGTTAAGACACTCCATTTCTCATTTACCGCCGAATTTCGGAGGCATCGTGTGTTGAGTGGCGGAACTCTTCGCCGCGCTTTGCCACGACACTGTAGTGAAGAAAATGGAAATATTAAATAGTTTATTATTTAATAGTTTTACTCGAGTAGTAATGAAACCCACAACCAGTCGATTTTACAGTCACACTTTGTGCCCCTGTGCCACGACTGGCCAGTGTTATTTTGAAAAAAATGACCACCTCATTTTTCTAAAATTCATATGCGCTATACTTTTTATTTCTTTTGGTGGACGCTCAACCGTAACCATAGCTCGTGACGGTGTCAACCGAAATCGATTTGCATTCAAAGATTCCGCGTGGTATTGTTGTGTACCGTTAGTACTGTTATCGATATATATTTTTTATTTTATTATTATTATTATTATTTGTAATATTTTACTGGTAAAATGACGAATCGACTTGCAATTTAGTAAATTTCGATATCTTTAGACTATAATTTTAACGCCTTACTTGTTTCCTTTTTAGGGTACAAAATAAGTAAATTCAGATATCTCTATTTTGCCATATATTTATTATCTAAATAGATTTATAAGTATATTAAGGATGTTTAATTTTATGTTACAGTATCAGCTTCACGCTGTATCCCGCACACAGCAGGGTAGGCAGAGGGAACCTAGTGTTAAGACAGAGAATTCTGGAGGCATTGCGTGTTGAGTGGCAGAACTCAACGCCGCGTTTAGCCTCGACACCAGAGCGAAGAAATGGAAATATACATTTAAATAAATATTTAATTTCCTCGAGCGGGGATGGCCATTGGGCCACACCGGCCTCTATGTTACAGTATTTTGAAAAATTGATACCGATGATATTTATTATGCGATTTCTTGCCTGTAACCAATCTCAGTCAAACTTATATCAGGCGTCAATTATTTTTGAGAACCTTTTAAGTCTTGCATTCGTTAATCTTTTAAGTGAAACGGTAATATTGTGTTCTTAATTTTTATAATCTTTGACTTTCCAAAATTAATTTAATATACGTTTATTTTTAAATATTGTTTACTTGTTTGAGGCCAGTCGTTGCACAGGGGTGCATAACTGGGACTGTAAATGCGACAGGTTCTGGGTTCGATTTCCACTCGAGGAAATGAAATGTTTATTTAAAAATGTATATTTTCAATTCTTCGATCTTATATCCATCTAAAGCGCGGCGTTTGGTTCCGCCACTCAACACGCAATGCCTTCAGAATTCGGCGGAAAACGGGGAACGGAGAGTCTTAACACTAGGTTCCCTCTGTTTACTCTGCTGTGTGCGGGATACAGCGTGAAGCTAATTTATATATTTTTTTTATTAACTGCTAAAACTCTTTTTTTATTAAATTTATACTCGAGGCCCGCTTTATCTATTCGAATATTTATTTAATTTACTCTCAACAGAGTTCAATGATACTTCTAAAATAAAATAAATTTATAAAAACTCGAAATTAACTTTCAGCAACAAGTCAATATAAAAAAAATCTATGTATAACAAGGGCAAACATTTTGAAATCTATTTTTTAATACAGTTAAGAGTTAAATTTACTTTAGTTTTATTATGGTAAGATTTACTTAAATAAAAGACGTGTTTATTGCTTGGTAGTTTATTGAACACTGATTGGAACCTCATATGAGATCTTTCGCATAAATGTACATCAGTACGAGATCCCATTGCATAAATCTGCAGGTATCTGTTTTTCTAATGAAACTTATATTTAAGAATGATACATGATAGTAGAATAGATTACACTAGGGTTGCCTAAAAGAATCCTGCCGCAATCACCTTTAATTAAATTTATGGTAATGTTTTGTTGAAAAATGGCACTCATATGCTTTTTATGTGAATCATTTGAAAGAAAATCGCAGAAGGAATTATAAAAAAATCGTTGCCACCTCTCAGTCAGCCGCAACCCCAGGCTAGCCAGGTTTAAACAGGTCACGTAATGCTGATTATAACTACTCACGTGTTTTTAAAATAAATTATATGTATATCAAATTAAAACTTATCTAGATAAAGAATAACTAGGATAAAGAATAACAGATGCATTAAGCCAGTCGTGGCACAGAGGCACAAAATGTGACTGTAAAATCGACAGGTTATGGGTTCGATCCCCACTCGAGGAAATGAAATATTTATTTACATTTATATTTTCATTTCTTCGCTCTGGTGTCGAGGCTAACCGCGGCGTTGAGTTCCACCACTCAACACGCAATACTTCCAGAACTCGGCGGAAAGTGGGGAATGATGTTTCTTTGTACTAGGTTGCCTCTGCCTACCCTGCTGTGTGCGGGATACAGCGTGAAGCTGATTTATTTATTTTTAATATAACACATGGTTGCCTGTAAAATAGCTGGGTTGCTATCATTTGAATTTATTTTCTCCATTCCAGTTCCAGACTATGAGAATAGAAGACGTGGGCTGCCTTATGTTTAAAGAACAATATCATGTAGGTAATAAAATTGAAGTTTATCTTTATTCTAATTGTCTAATTATGATTCCAAGCATATTAGTACATACAAAAAAATATGTAAAGATAAAATGATGCTTGTTTTTATTGATAAATACTACTTAGACTCTTCTAGACTATCATTTTAAAACTACTTAATTATTTAATAATTGAGTACAGGTAAAAAGTTATTGTATTCAACTATAAATTACACCAAAAGCGTAAATTTTTGTTATTATTTCTCTAAAAAAATAATTTTAAATACAGTGACATTACCTTGACATTAAGTTCATTGTACTGAAACAAAAATATAAAGAAAAATATTTGAATTATTTTCTAATGTTAACTGTAAGTATAACTTAATGTTTAAAATTACATATTTTTCTCCACGTAAATAACTTTCAGTACGGGAGAAAACCCGTAAAGTCATCGTAGTGAGATAGTTGCCTCGATTTTGATTACACTATGTTAGGGACGTTAGGAGTGATAGCGCTTTATTATCATTATAAGGAAAATGCTTTAAAAACTATCAGGATAGACGCATAGGTCCTTGTGACCGAAAACCGAATCTCTATTGAATATTTTTGCATTTTTAAATAAAATATTTTTTATATAATATATTTGATATTTTTTAACTGATAAAAATTATTATTTTATTATTATTTTATTCATTAATTAAAATTTTCCAAACCAAAAATAATTATTCAATTCGAAGACGTTGTTCCTGAGATTATCGCGTTCAACTAAACAAATCCTATCATTCTGTAATATAAGTGCAGAAGTATAAAATGTTTTTATTTTCCCAATTCCGTAACACAAACCGTTAGTTGCAATTTGCAACTCAACGAGCAGTGACTTCAAATGACGGAGAAGAGAGTGTCGTGGTACTAGGCTCTCTTTGCCTGCTACTTGCTCCAAGTTTAAATTTCAACAGGTGATGTATGGAAGTGACATGGCACAGACTAAAAGGTCCACACACAAACGCGTCATAGGTAACTAAATCAGGTTACCAAAATAATCGTCTAATTTTAAATAACATTATTTAATTCAATAGATTATTATGTTAGATTTTACAAATTAGTTTGTAACAATGTAAAAATATGCGAAAATAATATGTTTCACGATAAGTATGGTAATGGTATGATGCCAATATAGCATGCATACTTATCAAAATACCTTTATGTTTATCGGATTTAAACCAAAATTATAGAAGGTACTCTTATTCAAATACTTAATATAATCAATACTAATGCTCTTGCGTCGCGGTTCAGTGAATACTTTTAACATTATCACGATGTAACCTGCTGTAGTTCCAGTAAAAATAATATTCGCAAAATATTTTTTTTTGAGGGCCAGTCGTGGCGCAGGGGCACAAAGTGTGACTGTAAAACCGACTAGTTGCGGGTTCGATCTACACTCGAGGAGATGATTTACTTAAATTTATATTTCCATTTCTTCGCTGTGAGGACAAGCGCGACGTTGAGTTCTGCCACTCAACACGCAACGCCTCCAGAATTCGGCAGAAAGTGGGTAACGGAGTGTCCTAACATTAGGTTCCCTCTGCCTACTCTGCAGTGTGCGGGATACAGCGTGAAGCTGATTTATTTGGTTTTTTTTGTAACACTAGACATATGTAAGTATTTCTTTCTACTTGCCTCGATTAAATTTTTATTTTAAATTCATTGAATATTTATATGTAAACGATCACAACTTTCAAGTACTTTTGGCGTTTATTGAGCTTATATGAGATAGTTTTTATATTTAATCACATTTGGATACTTGGGTACATGTATATATTTTGCTTTAAAGAAAAATAATAATTATCGAAGTTATCCTATAATGTCATCTAGCACTTGGCTTTTTTCTTCTTGTGATATTTCTTTCACATATTTAATTTATGAAAATTAAAAATCAATCCAATATAGATTTAAATAAAACCGGACAAGCGCGATCGGACTCGCCCATGGAAGATTCCGTGTATAAATTAAAGGCCTCTAGCTTTTTCTGAAATTTAAGCTTAGCTTAGCCAGATCCCTTTTCCGACAACTCACTTGAATTAGTGGTTTTAATATCAATCAAATTTTGTCCCCTTTTAAGGCTATTACTTTTTAGTATTTAGTCACAATTGTATAGTTTTCAGATTTTTTCCTGAACTACCATGCTTATTGCCAAATTTTATAATTCTAGGTCAACCTGAAGTACCCTATTAATTTTGAATACCTGTATAGTGTCAAAATACGCGTTTTTTTTAATATAAGCTGCCATAGCTTTTTTTAAGTAAATGTAGAAATATATACTCGTATGAATTGTACTACATATATTAAAATCATTTATTAAATAAAATCACCTTTCAGCTGGACGTAGGAAACTCTTTAAAGATCCTTATCATATATATATTTTTTTTGTACTACGTTTTATAAATATTAATAATAGTATTATAGTTTCTTATAATTTAGTCTTCTGACCATGGTCCTTAGAAGGTATTATATTTTTTTTATTTATATAATTGCGATTCATATAAGAATAGCTGAACTATTGTGGTTCTTTATCAGATATTCCTTATCTTTAATTTGTTTATATTAACGCTCAACAACTTTTATTAAAACCTTTAATTATTTCTCATACTTTAGCTGGAGTACTATGGTTCTACATCAGGAATGCCAGTTTTCAAGATCAATTATAGTCTAGATTCTGACACACAGACAAGCAGACAAATAGACGAACAAACAAGAAGACGAACAGACAAACAAAAATAAGCCTAACAGACGAAGTAAAAATATCATAGATTCGTATTTTATTATTGTTTCTACATGTCCCTACCTACATAATTTTTCTAGACATATTTTTTACTGTTATATTACATAAATACATACATAATCATGATTTTTTCTAAGCTTTATTTGAAGTTACAGTACCTTTATATTTTTTATAGTTAGGCCTTTACATAATATCAAATTTTAATTCTGTCAAAAATATTTTTGATCTCTCTTTTCCTTAACTATTTTTTACTGTTTAATATTATATTAAAGATGGGCTATAGATAATCATGATATCATTTTCTGTAAGTTTTATTTGAAGTTACAGTACCTTTATATTTTTTTAGTTGTACCTTGTAAAGGTTTAACTATAAAAAATATAAATTATGTAAATAAATAAATAAATAAATCAGCTTCACGCTGTATTCCGCACACAGCAGGGTAGGCAGAGGGAACCTAATGTTAAGACACTCCGTTCCCCACTTTCTGCCGAATTCTGGAGGCATTGCGTGTTGAGTGGCAGAACTTAACGCCGCGCTTAACCTCGACACCAGAGCGAAGAAATGGAAATATAAATTTAAGTAAATATTTCATATCCTCGAGTGGGGATCGAACCCACAACCAGTCGGCTTTACAGTCACACCTCGTGCCGCTGCGCCACGACTGGCCTCAGACTGGCCTAAATTATGTAATAATATCAAATTTTAATTCTGTCAAAAATATTTTTGATCTTTCTTTTCCTTAACTCTGTTGTTTTAGAATTTTAGCAGCACACCGTAAATATATTCAAAGAAATCAATATGACGGATTTCCCACATTACGGCCGTCATTGGTACATGTAACTACAAAGTACAAATCACTGTTCTGATTCAGTATGCAAATTTGTATTATCTTCTGCATTTTAAGATAGTAATGTTTTATATATTAAATCTGTTCCTGCGGCATAAACGCTGTATGTTATATTTAATTTATTTTTTATCAATACATATTATTGGAGAACGGAGTGTCTTAATACTAGGTTCCGTCTTCCTATTGTACTGTGTGAGGGATGCATCGTGAAGTTGATATACAGGTGGAAGAGTCAGCGTTCCTTTTACAGGAACAGCATATAGGGTAAAATATTTTAAACTCATACCTAAAGAAATTAATCAAGATACCTCAGTAGTTTAGACACAAAAAAAATAGCTTCACGCTGTATCCCGCACACAACAGGGCAGGCAGAGGGAACCTAATGTTAAGACACTCCGTTCCCCACTTTCTGCCGGATTCTGGAGGCATTGCGTGTTGAGTGGCAGAACTCAATGCCGCGCTTTGCCTCGACACCAGAGCGAAGAAATGGAAATATAAATTTAAGTAAATATTTCATCTCCTCGAGTGGCGATCGAACCCACAACCAGTCGGTTTTACAGTCACACTTTGTCCCACTGCGCCACGACTGGCTTCAAACAGTTTAGACGTAGGATTTTTTTTCATTTCACGATGTTTATCCATACCTGTATTTCGTGTGACGCAGCTACGTATAGATACTAATAACCTAAACACATACTACTACAAAAATGCTACTAAAGGTTAATCAACTTTGAACTTTGCCGTCAATACCTACGACTCAATTTCGGAATGAGGCGTATGCGGGGGTTTCCCTTTAATAGGTTTATGTGTGCGTGCGTCGTTCTTGAAAAATATCGTTTTATATTACAACAATAACTTTATTATTTATTTTGATTGAAAAAAATTTAAATTTTTGGGAAAAAAAATAATTATATTAGGCTTTTATATAGTAGTTAAAACTGTAGTGTATACGTATTATATATTATATATATTTTATTGTTCTACCTCGGGTCTCTACGTGCCGGTTCTGTTCTACCAACTCTATTCAATTTATTATTTGCGTATATTCTCATCATTGTTCGTGTATTATTCAGCTGAATTACTTTGCCAAGGTCACCTGTGCGACCTGACAAATAAGACTAAAATTCATAATTGTATTTAAAATTATGTTTTATTTTATAATACAGTTTTACAACATCCTGATCTATCAGTGTTGAATGCTCAGAACAACAAAGAGGTACATATAAGTAATGTAGAAGAAGCGGCATCAGAACATAAATTAAAATATTTGTCTCACTGTAAAATCGGGAATACATTGTTATCGGAAGTAAATATAGGAGATTTATCGAACTATGATAAGCGTAAATTATTTGAACTATTACTGAAATATCGAGAGTGCTTCGCGGCTAGAACAAGTGAGCTTTTTTTTTATGGAAAAGGACAAGGCAAACGAGCGTTCGGGCTTAGAACTAGAACTCAATAAACTAGCAGGGAAATGTTTTTATACTAACTTAGATTTAGCACAAGGTTACCATCAAATACCGTTGTCTACCAGTGCTACAAAGTTTACAGCATTTATTACTCCTGATGGACAATGAGAATATACACGAGTTCCTGTGGGACTCGCTAATGCACCTGCAGTTTTTCAGTGGACTATACACAAATTACTTGGATCGCTACGTTACGAAGATGTTCTGATATTTATAGATGATCTGCTACTTACATCGTTGGATATAAATCAGGGACTGTTAATATTACGAAAAGTTTTGCAGCTTATGAAACATGCTAATTTAAAGCTAAATTTGAGAAAATGTGCATTTCTTAAGACGGAAATTAACTATTTGTGACATATCGTAACTCCTGATGGAATAAGACCAGGAGATCAAAAACTAGACGCCGTTAACAATTTCCATACATCTAGTAATATTCATCAAGTTCGACAATTTATTGGATTATGCCCATATTTTCGTAAATTTATAAGTAATTTTGCTATAATAGCAAAACCTGTAACAGAGCTGACAAAAAAAACGTGTTGGACATGGGGAGAAAAGCAAATAGAGGCTGTCACAATGCTTAAATCCTTATTACTCAAAAAGCCAGTCTTGGGAATAGTCCTAAAATATAAAATAGGTCCTAAAATATAAAATAGGTTTATGTTCTTGAACGAATTGCCTTTAAAGTAAAATACCTGCAATTCCCATTTTGGAACCATCTGTGTGATTATCTGTCTTATTATCGCGGTTATATAGATAACCGCGATAATAAGACAGAAAATCACAAGAACATAAACCTATTTTATATTTTAGTGACAACTAAGGAAGAGATGAACTATCACAGTTATGAGTTAGAGACCCTGGCTGTAGTCGAATCGTTAAAATGCTTTCGAATCTACATAACAGGCATTCCCTTTAAAGTTGTAAAAGACTTTTCAGCAGTAAAAAATACATTGGCTAAAAGAGATTTGGTCCCTAGATTTGCTCGCTGGTGGTTGCAAATTCAAGAATTTGGCATGTAAATTATGTATCGACCTGGGACTACTATGCGTCACGTAGATGCATTAAGCAGAAACCCAGTCTCAGAGATTCTAAATATTGAAAACGTAGACGATTGGTTTCTGACTGCACAGCTTCAAGATGAACAATTGCAACCAATTTACAAACAACTGAACAGTTTAAATAGCGATATCAAAAACAACTTTTGTATTCAGAATCATCGGATTTATCGCAAAACCAATTACGGAGAACGTCTTGTAGTACCCAAAGCTGCTAGATGGCGTATAATGAAGATGTTTCATGATGATATTGGCCACGTGGGGCTTAAAAAATGTGAAGAAGTATTATAATTAAAGCAGATTACTGGTTCGCGCTCATCACTCGTTTTATAAAAAAATATGTCGGAGCTTACTTGAAGTGTTTATTTAAGAAGGGAAACCATTGTAAAATTTCTCTATAAGTAAACCAAAACACCCAATGCATACTGTGCATATAGATCACATGGAACTATTTCCTAAATCTAAAAAGGGAAATCAATACTTATTAGTTGTTATCGATTCCTTTACGAAATTTGTTGCGGTGAGACCCTCCAAAAGTTTCCGCTCTAACGAAACCATTTTACTACTGCGGGATTTTTTTACAATTCTTGGCTATCCGAATTGAATCATTTCCGATAGAGGATTCTCCTTTACAAGTCGTTATTTTAAAGAGTTTTGCACAAAACTTAATATCCATCATACCCTTAATGCCATATCTGTACCGCGAGCTAATTGGTCAGGTTGAAAGAGTAAATAGGACGATATTAAATGCATTACGCACAACTAATGAAAAACAATCAAATTGGGATGACTCAATACCAAATAGTTTGGGGTATTAATAACACAGTTCATGATACAACAAAATTCCATGTGAACTTTTACTTGCTAATAAAAAGAGTTTAGTGACTGAAATATCTTGAAAAGGAGCTGAGATTGGCTGTAAAGATAAGCGGAAAATGGCAAATGATAATATAAAAAAAGCAAAAGTATATGGTTGTTAAGTCCAACGATAAAAAAAAGAAGCAAGAAAATATCAATAGGGGGATTTAGTATTTTAGAATAATGCATATACAACAACCGAGACAGGGGTGAATCGGAAAATAGATAAACTATATGCAGGACCAAATAAAATAGTACAGGTGTGCCTCAATGACCGTTATAAGATCCGCAGTATTAAGGGAATAAAAGGTTATAAGAATTTTATTGTAACTGTAGCTGCTGATGCCTTGCGACCATATAAAAGTTCTGTTAATTATGATAGGGATCCTGCTGATAGTGACAAGGATGTGGTAGACTTGATTGATCTTTTAGTTCAGTTCAGTTCTTAATTTATGGCGTGAGCGTGCCCGTTGAGCACCAATCACTTCGCCAATGACACGTTGTATGGAGACACGAAAGAACTCACGAAAAAACTCACGAAAGAGATTGTACGGTAAAAAAGAGACTATACTACACAATAGGAAAATGCATGTCAAAAAGTAGTCCAGTCAAGGTACTGCCTTCACCTATAAAATTAAAAAATATATATAATTAGAATATATACATAAACATTCTGATCTGTTAGAAAGTTAATCTGTCCGAAACTAATAATAACCTAAATAGCATTGTCATTCAGCTGTCATGTGAGGGTCTCCTTAGGATGGAGGATGGCCGGCGTTACGCGCCGGCTTGTCGGCAACTCTCGGGTACACGGTCGCCAAGCGGTCGGAGAGGCGCTTGGCGGGAAAGGAATGACGCGCGCTTGTAATGTCAAATTTGCGCGGGAAAATGTTTTGGTTGGAGTGAGCAGTACAGTGAATAATTAACATTATTGTTAGAAATATAGCTATTGGAGGTGAATAAGTGTTTCAATATCTACTTTTTGCGTTATAATATATTTAGAAAAATATTTTTTAAGGAAATAACATGAAAAAAAAAATTATTGTCATAATTTTTTTTTTTCATGTTATTTCCTTAAAAAATATTTTTCTTAATACATTATATCTATAAGAAGTTTTGTGCATCAATAGTTTACTCTAGTAGAATTGGTAATATATTATATTTTTTATTTATAAATGATTTCAAGTATCGTTTTCGTTTGAAGTATCATCTGTTAATTATTTATTTTCATTATATCGTAAAGATGCCTAATATGAGATAGCCAAATTTTAACGAAAATAATCATCGCATCCATTTAGTAGAACTATCTCTAGAAGCTGCGTGGAAACTGATCGCTATATCTATTAGTGCATCCCAGCTCCAGGCAAGGTTTGGTTGTATATGGCCGAATTTTTACGAAACCACAATAAATGTATTGTTTATTTTTTTATTTATTTTCAACATTTTTTTTTTATGTTATTCCACACTTACAAATAAGATTCTTATTAAGAAAACGTATGAAAATTTAAATGTAGCGGGATTTGAACCCGCGCCTCTTTGGAAACCGTCCAAGCGCTTTGACCAACTAAGCCATACGTTCTAACTATTTTTTGTCATTGTTTATGAAGTATGTTACACTTTTAAAGTAACAAATAATTTTTAAATTTTATATTGCTTATTTCAATATTATTATTAATTTCATGATNTTTCATTTCTTAGAGTGGGGATCGAACCCATAACCAGTCGATTTTACAGTCACACTTTGTGCCTCTGCCCCACGACCGGCCTCTGTCCCACGACCAGAATAAAGAAAATATAAGATTGTATAGAAATATATTCATTTAAAAATATTTTTAAATGCCGTCAAAAGGGAAAACTGTTATATTAAAATATTTTATTTTGATTGCACCATAGACGGAGGCTCAAGATGCAATCAAATGTTGTGTTATTGAATAAAGTGATAAATAAGCAAATGGTTTAGTTAATCAAAATATTTACGTGTTCCTGAAGGTAAGCTAGAACGTTATGTCAAGAAAGATGCCAGTGCAGAAATATTTGTCAGAGTTTAGTAAGAAAGACTTTCTCCAGATTTGGCTGACTATTTAAAAGCAAAACTAGAAAAATAAGTTAAAGAACCACATCTAATGGGTTATGTTTAAAGGACATCAAGCCAATGGTCAGCAATTCAAATAATCTATAGCATTTCTTACTTTGAATTAGACTTGCTTAAGCATAAGTAAATAAAATACGAAATATAAAAAAATACGTGCAGTAGAATTTAGAAAAAAAAACGTTTTAAGTACATACGTATTAATTTATTTATATGTATTTTATACAAGTATGAAAGAATGTACAAATTAATTAACATAAAATATAATATAATGTAACACATATCTAACGCTAGTCTTGAAGTCTTGAACACCTCGTTGCTCTAATTCAAAGTCTATACACTGGGAACCACTCCTTCATCAGGATAGGCAGGGAATACTCAAATATGTTCCAAACGAAAAAAGGAGTGAGACAAGATTGCCTTCTGTCGTTCGCACTTTTTAACCGATTTCTGTAAAAGGTTATCAATTCGACTGTATTTTTTATGCTTGTTACCTAAAAACTTTTGACTGGGTTAACTGATTTTGACGGTTTTTTTTATTTGAAAGCTGGTGCTTCCCGTGGTGTCCCATTTATTAATTATAATTTGGTCCATTTCTGGCAATGATATCCATGAGAAAATTACATAAATTCAATTTGCGTTAAGTATATCCGCGACAAATTGGCGAATAACTCAATATCACGCCAATTGACATCGATGATTTTTTTATTGGAAAGGATACACTTTAAAGGTATTTTCATGATATTTTTGTTAAAAAATTATAATTATTGACACATATGGAAAATATATTATAACCATGAAAAATTGGGGGAAAGATTTTATTCTATTGGTGAAAAGAAAATATCAAATCTTCGATATGCTGATGAGTAATGACACCGTTTTTCTGGCAATATCTATGGAAGACCAGCATGACCTGTTCCAGACACTCAAGGCAGAAAGTAGAAACATCGGACTCGCAGTAAGCAGAGCTAAAACGAAGGTGATGATAGCAGGCCGAGCCGGAAAACTATCAAATACAACCTGGATATCTTTAAACATTTTTAAAGTGTTAGTCCACACTTAGGAAAGAAAAATACTTATTTAGAAAACGTATAAAAATTTGAACGCAGCGGGACTCAAACTCGCGCCTCCTGGAAACCGACCAGGCGCTCTGACCACTAAGCCATGCGTTCTCAAGAGCGAGAGAGTGAACCTGGATATCATTGACCACAATGTTTATCTGAGCTCCCAAATATACAGTGACAGTAGCTGGATCCCCGAAACAAAGAGACGAATTTGGAGAACAAAAGAAGTTATGACTCGTCTAAATAACATATGCAAGAAAAAAATAATTGGTATCAGTACAAAAATAATATTGGAATTAGCATTGTTGATATCCTATCTACTTGTATGGAACGTGGACTATCCTGGCAAGAAAAAGCTACAGAATTGACGCATTCGAGTCGTGGTGCTGGAGACATATGCTAAAAATACTCTGAATTGTGAAACGCATCATTGTATCGATTCTAGCGCAGCTCCAAATAAAAACTCGCTTATCCACTATATGCGCGGTTTGTCAAATTTGGGCCACACAATCCGCAGACGTGACGACAGCCTTAAAAAGCTTATTGTGGTTAGAAACACCGAAAGTAAAATATTGCGTGGTCGATCGTGATGCACCATCACGATGGACCGATCAACTTATAGAATCGTAATCTTCTATACGGTTATGAGAGATGCACTTGATAGATGACCAGTGGAAGCACATCATCTGCTCTAGATGCAACCCTGATGCTGACCACCACCACCCAAGGAACCGACTACAGAGAGAGTGAACGAATTCTTGTATTATATATTATTTTTTTGTGTCTCCATTTTCCTAAACACTTTAATAACTGCAGTGAAATGGATTTCTTTTGAAATTTTTCTTTCAATTGAAAGGACAGCCAGATTAACTAGTCGCTTTTGATTCAATATAGATCGGAGGTCATTTTTAATTAGTTTCAGTTTAGAAAAACTTCTCTAGCATGATGGAACCGAATGATGGAAATAAATTGATTCGGTAAAGTCCCATTTTATTATAAAAGGAAGGAATTCTTGAATTGTCCATCTAGATGCAACGTCCGTACTCGAATCGGTACTACAGACGTGCCTGCAGTACTTTAATATTCTTGTAAAACCTGATTCTTCTCAAATTTATTGTAAATTTCTACCAGATTATCCAGCGCTACAAATCGAGTGTGATCTGAAGTTTCCATCAGAAACTTTGTTATAATACAATTATTTGGAAAATTTTGTTTATTTGTTTTATAGCCATGTATCGATGCGACAATTCAAAAATCTACACTAAATCTATATTTAAGCGGAAGTTTGTTTGTTTGCTTAAACGATAAGATCTCTGGAACTACTGATCGGATTTATATTTTTTTATTTTGTATAAAAGCTATTCCTCTGGAGTGTTATAGGCTATATAACGAAATAACAATAAATAGGAACGCCACTTTAACCGCGTGCGCACAAATAGTTAAATCATATATTTAGTATATCAAGTATATTGTACAACAAAAACAACAATTTTCTTTAATTCTAAAATAAAGTCCGCGACACGCTATATCTCTTGTTAATAAGTCACAATAAGGCATTTTGTGAGAAAAATTAATTGAAAATTGCTATGTGATATTTCAACGTTTTTTATTTGATAAAGATATTGAAACTTACGAGCGATAGATGATGATGGAATAACCATCATTAAAGAAATTCAATGAAGATAAGCTTTGCTTATAACATGTGATTTGGTCATATATTTCGAGAAAATGTAAAATTAAAATAAATCAACGCTCTGTTTACGGCCCCAAGCCTAGGCTCGAATTGTGCAGGGGTCGCCCTTGCCGCCGATGTCGTCCTCTCAAGCACCCAGTCGTGCACTTTTCCATAATTATGAAAATAAGTTTTTCATAATTGAATTTATAAATTATATAATCGATCTGTTGGCAAATGAAGCATAATGAAAGTATTACAGGTGGCATGCGGGCGAAGCCGCGAGTGGGTCGCTAGTTTAATGTATTTGCGAAAAATATGAATCTATAATTTTTAAATCTTGTCTGTTTGTCTGTTTGTACACGCACATTTACTACTGGATAGATTGCAAATGAAAATTTGCATCTGTCCTTTGTTCGACGACTTTACAGTCACTATATATTTATTATTAAATAATAATATATATGTTATATATATTTATTATTATTTAATTCTTTATAATAACAAATATATATCAATAAATATATAATAGAGGCCGTCGACAATTATGAATATCGCGATTTAGACAGTTTTTTCATGTCTTCTCTAAATATTGATTATGTGAAACTTACAACAGTCACGCGTAAACCACCTCACTGTGCCACGATATAGCAAATGTTCCACTCAGCGAATTAGTTCTGACATCAAATGAGGCCAGTTGTGGCGCAGGGGTACAAACATGTGAAAAGGCGACGGGTTGTGGGGTCGATTCCCACTCGAGGAACTGAACTATTTAATATTTTCATTTCTTTGCACTGACGTCGTGGACAAGTGCGTTGTATGTTGAAAATAACAATAGGAATAAAGCAGTAATAATTCAAAATTATATTATATATAAAAATATATTTACGATTAAATAGGTTTTAGAGTCGATTGAAAATTAGCCAGAAGGTGTTTGATTACAAGAGATTAATACTCAGCTGCAGAGCAAAAAAAAATAAAATAAAAAATAAAAATATATTTTTATTTTTATAAACAAACAAAGATGACTTTCAATAAAATATTGTATTTTATTTAATAAAAATAAAATTCAAAGAAAAATAAATTACAAATCAAAATATAAATACATAATCAAATAGCTACCACAGAGAGATTGTCGCGGCTACATTTTGTAGATGCAACCTGATGAACCTCCTCATGGTTGGCCCATCCAATCTAATATATTTTTACAGCATACATTTCGGAGAGTGTGCCATGGAATTGCACGACCTAATTTCCCTTGCCCCTTTTTACCACAGAGCCTCAAGGAATACAGCATCACGCCGTCCGTACATGTGGAAAATTTTAAAAGAGGTTCGTTATTGATCAGAAAGTTTTCTTTTTTTTGAAAATTATAGTTTTACATTCCAATTTAAAATATAAACATTTCATTTCTATCTTTAAAATTATGTTGATTTTTGACTTTGAGGAAAAAGAAATATACTGCGCAGGGGCACAAGGATGTGACTATAAGGCGACGGTTGTGGGTTCGTTTCCCACTCGGGGGAATGAATTATTATATTATTTATTAATATGTTTATTTCTTGGCTCTGGCACCAAGACAAAAGCCTGCTGTAGAATTCCGCGACTCAATTTAGAGGAAAGTTGGGAATGGAGTGTCTTAACACTAGGTTTTTTGTCTTTTACATTTATATCTGTGGGATACAGCGTGAAGCGTGATTTTTAATTATGTTATATAGTGTATTGCTTATTACATACTACTGTAAAATTGCTTATTTATTTTTAAAGGAGCGTCGTTTATGTATAAAACCGACCACATCTTTCTATGATTTTTTATCCAACCGATTATATCAACAAAATAACTGTCGAAAATTTGTTCTTTAACTAATTTTTACGAATTTCTCGGAGCTAGAAAGACAGGTACAGTACATAAAATAGATAAACAAATATAAATTTTCCTTTGAGTAGGGGTTGCGGCCGGTCGTGGCGCAGCGGCACGAGGTGTGACTGCAAAACCGACTGGTTATGGGTTCGATCCCCACTCAAGGAGATGAAATATTTATTTAAATTTATATTTCCATTTCTTCGCTCTGGTGTCGAGGCAAAGCGCGGCGTTGAGTTCTGCCACTCAACACCCAATGCCTCAGAATTCGGCAGAAAGTGGGGAACGGAGTGTGTTAACACTAGGTTCCCCCTGCCTACCCTGCTGTGTGCGGGATACAGCGTGAAGTTAAAAAAAAAATCTATCACTGTCTCGTACTGTTAAGTTTTAAAGCAGAAAGTTAGCAGAAGCAGAAAGTTACATATGTATTTTTTTTATGAAAAATATTGATATAGTTTTCCCTGTTTACTTTCCTTGTCTATTTCAAAGGCTTTTCTTATAGTACTCATATTTTTTTTTCTGATTTTGATCTTCACTTTCTACCGAATTCTGGAGGCATTGCGTGTTGAGTGGCAGAACTCAACGCCACACTTTAACTAGACACCAGAACGAAGAAATGGAAATATAAAATTAAGTAAATATTTCATCTCCTCGAGTGGGGATCGAAACCACAACCAGTCGGTTTTACAGTCACACTTTGTGCCGCTGCGCCATGACTGGCCTCAATTTATAGTAATAATAATATAATAATTATTATTATTATCTATTTATAAAGTGAAGCTGATTTTTATTATCTATTTAAAAAAAATTGTTGGCAGAGAGAACCTAGTGTTAAGATACCCCGTTCCCCACTTTCAGAACAATTTTCGAGGAATAGTGTGTTGGGTAGAAGGCCTTAACGCAGAACTTTGGCTTATCAAAGCGGAGTAAAGACCATAATTTAAATATAATCATTCCGCCGAGTGTAGATTGAACCTACAACCATTGTATGCAGTTGAACGCTTTACAATTAATTACATGACAGTTTTGAAGCGCTCTTATCTATTTTCTTTTTCTTTTCAGCATCACGCTGTTCCCGTTTGTAGCAGGATAGGCAGAGGGAGGATTATTTTTAAGACACTCCGCTCTCCATTTTCCTCTTCTCTAAGCATTGCGTGACGGAAGGCAACTCTGCGTTTTGCCTATTAACCAGAGCGAATAAATTAAAATATTTAATATTCCATTTCCTCGTGGGAATCAAACACACAACCCGTCGCTTATACAGTCACATGCGTGTGTCCCTGAGCCACGACTGGCCTCTATTTTCTTACTATTATTTTAGAGATTTACTACCATAAAAAAGATCAAAATACCTTTAATTTGCTAAAACTATTTAATGTAATTTCAATATATTGTTTTACAAAACATATATATTTTATAAATATTTAAATAATATTTGTAAAATAGAAAGAATTCGGCAGAAATTGGAGAACGGAGTGTCTTAACACTAGGTTCCCTCTGCTTACCCTGCTGTGTGCGGGATACAGCTTGAAGGTGATTTAAATAATAAAAAGTGATATAATAAGCTTCATCATCACTAATTACGTCGTCGTGAATAATTTGATAAAATCTAAATTAAGCGCTTAGTGAATTTAAAATATAAAATAATTTTAGGTAACGAGAAAGAAAAATGCAATGTTTTGTAACATTATAAGAGTTTTATTACATTAAGTACAAAATCGCTCTAGCATCGCTATACACAGGTCATTCAACTTTATACAGTTTAACATTTTTTTGGTTTTTTCTTTACAGTTTTGTATAAAAATATATTCAGGCAGTGTTTGGGCTAGGTCGGAGGTAGAATCTAGTGCCAGCCGTGGGCGCCGTGTCCGCTGTGGGCGTCCCAGGGCTCCTCGGGTGAGGAGGCGGCGGCTTGCGCAGCGTGGGCGTACTGGGAGAAGTGAGCAGCACGGGCGTGTTGGACCTCAGGGGTATCTACAACGTATTGTCCGTCGTGGGTGAGCTGGATGTGAGCCTGGGGTCCGTTCCACTTGCCGTAGCCGCCAGCGTATCCAGCGCCGTAAGCTGCGCCCGCGCCGTAGCCCGCACCGTACCCGGCGCCGAGACCAGCACCAATGCCGGCGTAGCCGCCGTGCGCGGCCTTGGCGGCGGCCGCGGAGTGCGCGGCAATGTGAGCGGCCTTCAGGTGGGCGACCTCGGGGGTGTCAATGACGCGTCCGTCGTGGGCGAGGGGAGCGGGGCCGTATTTGACGAGACCTAAATGGAAAAAATATATTATATTTTTAACCATTTGCTGCAGAAGTATTTAAATAAAAATATTTTTACGTATTATTAGATTTACTTAAGAAATCCAATTACCATTTTTTTTTTATTTTCATATGAGTATTAAATTTACTTTTCTGATAATTATGTATTGGAGATTATTTACAAAGAATATTTACCTCTAACGCTATATATCCTTCATAAAAAACGCTATATATCCTTCATAAACGTATTAATTTTAACTGAAATTATATTTGTATATTTCTATTAGTACTAACCGGCAGCGGGAGCTCCGTAATGAGCACCAGCGCCGTAGGCGGGTCCAGCGACGTACGCTCCAGCGGGAGCCCAGGCACCGTGAACGTTGGAGGCCTGTGCATGTGCGGCCAGATGGGCGGCCTTGGCGTGTGCTACCTCGGGCGTGTCCAGCACATATTTGCCATCAGAGCTAAGCTGTATGTGCGCAGGAGGGCCGGGGTAGTAGGATGCTTGCGCGAGGCAGAAGAAAGCGGCAAGGATGATCTAAAACAAAAAGATTATAATATGAATACTACTCCATTACATCAACAACAGTAACAAGTGGTATTTTGTATCGAAGTAATAAATGATATCTTTAAAGGTATTCGACAATTAAGTAAGCATTAAAGATTTTTTTTCCAAAAAAGGCTAAATATCATTTTCAATACTTATGTGTAACATTATCGCTGTAATCGATCTGTATCTCAGAAGTCAGACTGAGTTATTATGGACATAGACCAATTACATGTAATTGACGACAGCTGTTATATTTATTGATAACTGCTTTAAATGTACATGACAGAAATACCGACATTGACACCTTATTCATTATTTTATTATTATTTTTTCAGCTTCACGTTGCATAAACGTCACGTTTATATAGCAGGATAGATAGAGAGAGAGCCTAGTGTTGAGACACTTCGCTCTCCACTTTCCACGGAATTCTGGAGGCATTGCGTGTTGTGGCGGAACTCAACATCGCGCTTTGCCTCGACATCAGAGCAAAGAAATGAAAATGCATATATTAAGCATTTAATTTTCCCGAGAGGGAATCGAACCCACAAATTATCGCGTTTATACTCACATGCTTGTGCCTCTACCCCACGACTGGCCGCAATTAGCCTTATTTTTATTGACATAAAAATATAAAACTCTTAAAATATTTGGGCGTGCTCATGTTTTTAGGATGGTTCTTTTTGACACGGTTCACTGAGCTTGTATCAATCTAATTGCTTTTAGCAACTAGTTATTACATTTATCGTTGTTGTTAAAGTATAAAAAAATCTGTTTGTCAATTTTACAATCTTATTAAAAATTTATTGGCGTTGAGTTCCGCCACAATGCGCAACGCCGCCAATATTCGGCGGAAATTGGAGAACGGAGTGTCTTAACATTAGGTCCCCTCTGCCTACCCTACTATATACAGGATACAGTGTGAAGTTGAAAAAAAAATTTTTTTTCCAATATAAATGAACTTTTTCTATAGAAAATTCTTGCATTTCGCTTAAAAATTAATTATTCCGCTTCTCCGCTTTTTTCCACACACCTATTTCACTGCACTGATGTAAATGTCTAATTGTACACTTTGTTTTATGATAATCTCGTTTCAACATTAAACTAGATCGCTGTATGTGAATGAACAAGAAACGTAAAAAGTTAACCGAGCGATTGTTGAGAAATTGGATGAAATGAGGTGGCGTGTCGAAAATTTATATTTCTAAACATTTAAAATGAAATATTAAGAAAATAAAATAAATTTAAAATTGAATGTAATCCGGTGTAATATAGTTATTTTGTTACTTTAATTATATAGTTTTTTTATCAAAAAATATTTTTATTATATTATTTTTTTTGTAATAATCAATTCAGCAGAACTAAAAAGCCTACTGTTATATATTTTATAATATTACCTAGATAAGACAGGCGTGGTTGGTTATAACGTAACAGGCGTAAGAGGGGAGCGAAGAAACCAGTAAATCAAGACAATACTAATTTATCTAAGATTAAACACGGAACTTTACGTAAGATGTAGAGCAAAGTTATAAGTATCAAAAGCTTAATATATATATAAAAACATTTTCACACTGTATTCCGCACATAGAAAGATAGAAACAACATTGTGTTAAGACATTCCGTTCTCCACTTTTCGCTGAATTTTTCGAGACATTGCGTGTTGCGTGGCGTAACTCAATGCCTTAGTGCCAGAGCGAAGAAATGAAAATAGTAATAAATAACAATACATTCCATTCCATTGAGTGGAGATCGAACCCACAACTATCGCGCTACAGTCACACCCTTATGCTCCTGCACCGCGACAACCTAAAACTATATAACAATAAATATTTTAAACGTGAGAAAATGTACAAGCTGATATTAACAGTAGCCGTGGTTTACTGATTATTTATCACCTAGATACAGCCACCGATAACTGCGGACTAGATCATTAACAACACTATTATCAACAAAGCCTATATTAACTTGTATTACAGAATGTATAATATAATATATTATATTACAAAATTCACCACACGATTTGAAGCCTTGTTACAGAAGCTAACCACAACAGCCAGCTCTCTACTCTAAATAATAATGTTTTGTAAAAAAAAAGTACCACAGGCCAGTCGTGGCTCAGAAGCACAAGTATGACTATAAACGTGACTGGTTGTGGGTTCCATCCACATTTGGAAATGCAAATGGAGGAAATGAAATGTTTATTTAAATTTATTTTTTCGTTTCTTCGCTCTTATGTCGAGACAAACTCAACGTGCATGACGAAGAACTCGACGAAAAATGGAGAACGAACTGTGTTAACCCTAGGTTCCCTCTGCCTATCCTGTTGTGTGAGGAATGTATTCCGTGAAGCTGATCTTTAAAGTATAGCATAGTTAAAATCAAAATTATATATTTTGTTGAAAATGCAATCAGATAAATTATAATTATTAATTGCATTTATAATAATCAAAAAAAGAATTAAATCAGCTTGACGATGTATTCCGCACACAGCAGGGTAGGCAGAGGGAACCTAGTGTTACGACACTCCGTTCCCCACTTTATAATCTGAATAACAATAATAATAATAATATCTAATAATAATCTGAAACTTATACCAAAAGAAATCTGGCATATTTCAAAAAATGTTACTTTAATTTTTCAATGTTGTTCGAACAATAATATTGTACAGTGAGTTCCGATTGCGAATGTATGACGAATTGGTAATACTGATGAAACTATGAATATAATAAAATGTCTGTTCATAATCTACTCTATATTTATTGAAAGTGGGTTAGTGATAAAAAGTACTCTTTAAGATCGGTAGTGACAAAATCCTATTAGATTTCCTTCATTTGCTTCCATTTATATGAAAAAGCTATTTTGAAGCCAGTCGTGGCGCGGGGGCGCAAGTTTGACTGTAAACGCGACAGCTTGTGGGTTCGATTTTCACTCGAGGAAATTAAATATTTAATATGTTATTTTTTTCTGATGTCGAGGCATAGCACAGCGTTGAGTATGCCTCCAGAATTTGAAAGTAAATGTCTTAACACTACGTTCCCTGTGCCTATCCCGCTGTGTGCGGGATACAGCGTGAAGCTAAAAAAAGACATTTATAAATATACGCTAACACAATTCATAACAGGCAGGCAATTAACTTTTTACATACGCAATTATACTTTTAATTAGAAAATTGGGCCATTTTACAATATAGGTAATTTACTTTTTGCCGCTTATTGCGCACCTTGAACGCGTAACCGAGTTTACAGACATCGAAATCATATTGTGACAAGCACTTTTAAAGAAATTGAAACCATAGTGCTCCTTGTGAAAAATAAATTAATATTATTTTTTTCAGCTTTACACTATATGTGCTTTGAAGAAATCAAAATATTAAGTATATCATTTCCTCGAATGGGAATCGAACCCACAACCTGTCGCGATTACAGTCGCACGCTTGCGCCTCTGCGCCACAATTGGTCTCAAAGTGACATATTATATAACATTTAGAGGGTTAAAAGCAATATATTTTGTTTTTTATAATATCATTATTACTAATATGCATATGAGTATGTACGCATAGACGGACCTATTATTTTTATTATTATATATATATACATACATATAAGAGTC
The DNA here is from genome assembly GCA_013403705.1 of Heliconius hermathena. Taxonomy (NCBI): domain Eukaryota; kingdom Metazoa; phylum Arthropoda; class Insecta; order Lepidoptera; family Nymphalidae; genus Heliconius; species Heliconius hermathena. Next base: position 201,738 of record JAAIXJ010001869.1, read on the forward strand.
CAATTCTGTACAATCTACAATATGAAATGTCAATAACTATGGTCAAAGCAAAGGTCTAATCTAATTCCCATTAGGAGCGGCGTGACTTTTATAAGATCCTTTAACCTTTGAAAATATTGTAGGTCCGAGTTCTGCGTTATCTGACACATCTGTAACTAGTGGGTGGCGATTTGACTATATTTTTTTTAGCCTCACGCTGTTATACCACACATTGTGGCGTAGGCAGAGGGAGTCTAGGAACCTAGTGTTAAGACACATCCGTTCCCCACTTTTCGGCAAATTCTGGAGGCATTGCGTATTGAGTTTTGGAAGTCAACGCCACGCTTTGCCTCTACACCAGAACAACGAAATAGAAATATTAAGAGCTCATTTCCTCGAATGAGAATCGAACCCGGAACCTGTCACGTTTATTAGTTTATATTCCACATGAATTTAGAACAGCCTAGCCTTTATAAAAATAAAGAAAAAATGCACCAGAAACAAAACAATATCACATTTCAAAACAATCATATCTTTTCATGGGCAACAAAGCACAAGTGTATAATTTGAGGCGTGGACCTTACATAGACTCGCCTTTGCATTCTGTTGCAAACTATATGTTGCAACAATTTGGAATTATCATACGGCGTACTGGTGCACAACGCGCCTGTTGCACTGGATTACTCAAGAAGGGAAGTAGTGGGTGTTGGGAAGTATTATGGTTGCGAAGGTCAAAAGTAAAATTTCTGATTTTCTTTTTTAGATTTCTCGCGTCACGCTCAAGAGGTTGTGTGTTCGACCAATTTGCGGTCAATATTGCATTATTGCTATGAGGCTATGACCAAGTAGAGAAAGCCGATAAAACTGGGTGAATATATCAAACATTTTATATACGGTTTCAATTTTCATTGTCTTGACTGTGACTTAGAATTCATCATAATCTTGTATATATTTGAGGAATCTTATGTGAATATATGTAATTTTCAATAAAAAGATCTGATCGCGCCCGCCCAATACTTTTCACACATTAATAAAACCCGGAAAACCTACAGTATTACTTTCAGAACATATTTGAAAAATCTTTCACACTTTATATCTATATTGTATTAATGTAATTCAAATGAATGCATAAAGAAATAGTGACTAACAACTAATTTAATCGGAAACGGCCGTAGGCGACAATTAGGCGGATACTCGAATCAATTAGAATCATCAGAGAAATACCTTGTTGTTTCTTAAAATCAACCTTGACATCGTATTTAAGCATTTATTAGATGTAAATCCGCCTTTTGTCCGCCCGCCTTCGGCATTGTCGTGAGTTTAACAATTTTATAGGTACGTATGTATGTTTATATTAGAATTTGTGTTTTTAGTATGTTTTCATATAAAATATATAACTATGACGATTTTAAATGAAATATATGAATGTTTTAATATATAACGAATAATACAATTTTATCGATAGATTGGGGAACGGAGTATCTTAACACTAGGTTCCCGCTGCCTACCCTGCTGTGTGCGGGATACAGCGTGAAGCTGATTAATCGTTAGATAATTTATATATTTTTCATATCGCCCTAAGAGCTATTCTTATTAGACACTTATATATATATAAATTTTATTATTTTTATTTATTTTATCATATGTAATATAAAAAAATATTGAAATTGCTTATTAAAAATCAAATCTGTGATACTGATACAATTTTTATCTATGATTTTAATTAATTTTTAATTGTTTTATACTGAAGTATGTATGTAGACATGTTTTTATACTAAAAATATGTGAATTTATACAAATATAAATATAATATATATTTAATACATATAGTAAACAACATAAGATTAATCACACTCACCATCGACTGCATGATGATATTTCTTAAACTAATTCTGGAGATCTCAAACGAACTGACTAAACGCTACTGTAAGCAGTACTCGCCTAGAGAATTTCGCCTAAGCGTGTGCACACAACCACCTTCAAAGTCGGAATGCTGTTGGTACGAGACCGCCCCCTTATATATGTGACACCCCGCTAGGTGGTACGTAATTGGAAACAATTAAAGTGCAATGCCGTAACTTTTTTAATTGTGATGCGTGATCGTTTGTTCGTAATAAGGGATGTTTTTGAGGGTGATTTTTTTTTATTTTACTTACTAATTTTTTATCTATTTTTAGATTTTTTTTTATCTCAGAGTACGATTTTTTTCAATATTTGTCCTTACTTATTAACAAAATAACATGAAATTAAATTTATTATAAATAAAAATTATTTATTTTTGTGACTTATATGAATAAATAAATATGTATAGACATTGTTTTTTTTAATGAAATTTCGTAAGCAAAAGGCCACAAATGTACTAGTCGAATAAGTCGGGACGACGCGTTGATGTCTTTTGTACGTAAAAAGTAGAGCACACAGATGTTAACCGATATTTGGTTTTAAAAATATTATTATAGAGACATATATCACATATTCATCAGTTTTTTTTATTTACATATATTTAAAATTATAAAAATATGTATAAATAATTCATATTTACTGAAAGACATAAAATATTTTTCCTTGTAAGTGTTATAAATATATTACCAAAAAACCGTAAAATAGGTAATTTTATTTTAATTTAAATTCTTTTAAATAATATTTCATATGCTTGCTTTAAACAATATTCTATTTTCTGCGTAATCTCATTAACTATGTATATTTTTTAAACGTTTTTTTGTTCTTAATTATTCAATAAATGTGTACATCAAAAATTATGTTAACTGTTCACGGTCGTTGGAATCTAAAACTTTTCACGTTGTATGTATATTTCTTTAGTTACGAGAGTCATAATAAGTTAATTTTAATTTACTTTGTTTTCGTTATAGTTTAGGAATACGTTGTTTGCCACTACAATTTTTATTACGCTAGTACATTTAAACATACAAGAGAAAAACCAAAGATTCGATCGAAGTTCAGATGGATCGTCTTATTAGTTAAGAATATATTATGTTTGGTTTTTATTTAGGCTTGTTTATTTGATGTGATATCGCACGAAATCACGACTTGCGAAATTTTAATATTTGGGATACAAGTGTTTCATATATCTGGCGAGTGTTTCATATATATAATATATTCTAGATCTATAGATACATGGATCTATAGATCTATAGATAGATAGATCTATAGATCTATAGATACGAATCACACCATCGTGATTTGAAACGCGATGGTTGTGTAAGTTCAATTTTGATTCAAAGAAATGTTTATATTTAAGTTATCTTCTTTCCCCCCATCTTTAAATTCAAGAAATATAAAATAATTATACTATACTATACCTAAAAAAGATGCAAAGCATATATGCCGATGATGTCTGGCACTTTTTTTAAGTGTAGTAGAATTTTTTAATATTTCTTATATTGCACATAAGCAAATCAAGGCTCTAAACTAGAAACTTAGAAATACATTTATATTACACTTATTAGTTATGAGCATAATAAATAAATGATCGGGTAAATCCTGTTAGCTTAGTGGTGTTCGACTTAAAAAAACCGGTTAAGTGCGAGTCGGATTCGCCCAAAGAGGTTTCCGTACAAATTTCAGGATTGTAGGTCAATGGACAGTACAACTTATAAAAACTGACAACGCACTCATTTTGTATGAACTAACTATGAATACTATGAACTACAAAAATAAGTTTGTAATGATTTTTGTTTGTGAAATACCTGTAAATTTTTCATGTTTTTTCCTTCATTGTAAGTTCTCACATCAGATCAAATTTCATAACTATAACGCGGCGAATTTCATACAAGAGCAGCAAGCCGATGCGTAAATGCTTGTATTTATTAATTGCGTTACCCTAGAAGCTTGATTTTTTCTGTACATCAAGACCATAGCCCTGAATAGTTGCTATTTAGGATAGGAGGTAGGCGGATACATTTGTGCGATCTCGAGATAAATAGTCTTGACAGGTGGACAGACGGACAACAAAGCGATCATATGAGGGTGCCATTTTTATCTTTTGAAATACGGAACCCTAAAACACACACAACTACAAACAACCATAAAACAGTTATAGAACAATTTTAACATATATAATTATATCATAGCATTTAATATGTAAAAAAATAACTCTTAGTAGAAATATATTCATTATTTATAAACAGTATGTATTTAATATCTAATTCTGCACTAATTGCAGTGGCGCGCGCCCAATCAACTGGTTTTGTGTCTCTACGGCGTTATTGATCTCATATTGATGGATACTTCAAATAGTTCAAATTTATATACATAATTTAAGTATAATCGAGATCCGTAATCGTGTATATTGATAGTGTAACTAGATTTTGCCTGTATATTATGTCGTCTTACTATATAGCATTCTTTGATAGGTTTAAACTAGAAAAAACGTCGTTCATTTCGTAATTATAAATAATAAGTTTAGAATGTTTCCAAATGGGAAATATTTAAGGACTAAATGTATTTTTGTTTCTTTATTTTAAATGGTATTTGGGGCCAGTCGTGGCGCAGGGGCACATAGTGTGACTGTAAAATCGACTGGTTGTGGGTTCGAACTCCATTCGAGGAAATGAAATATTTATTTACATTTATTTTTCGTTTCTTCGCTCTAGTGTCGAGGCAAAGCGCGGCGTTGAGTTCCGCCACTTAATACGCAATGCCTCCAGACCAAGGCGGAAAATGGGGAACGGAGTGTGTTAACACTAGGTTCCCTCTGCCTACTCTGCTGTGTGCGGGATACAGCGTGAAGCTGATTTGATTTATTTTAAATGGTTGTTACTGTACAGATAGCAATATTGTATATAATTCAGTTCTCGAAACTTTTGCAAATATAGGTGGGTCTCGCAGTCCGATACAATTGTAATAGATCAAGGCTTTAGCCCTGTAACTATGGCAGTTAAAGTTTAACTATTATCACAAATCTAACAAACACAACGAGGAAAATTCCTTTCTTAAAAAAATATTCACGATAACCAGCTCTACAATTTAAAACAATAGAAAATTACTAGTAATGTATGTAAGTATATAGGGGCCGTCGTAGCGCACGGCCACAATGGTCAACTCTAACGCGAGGGCTGTGGGTTCGATCCCCACTCGAGGTAATGAATTATTACTTATTAATATTTTCATTTCTTTGCTCTGGCACCAAGACAAAAGTCCGGCGTTAAATTCTGCCACTCAACACGCAATGCCTCGAAAAATTTGCGGAAAACGGGATCCGGTGTACCTTAACACTAGGTTCCCTCTGCCTACCCTGCTGTACGCAGGATATAGCGTGAAGCTAATTTTAATTTATATGCAAATTTCATAAACAAAATGAAATAGGTAGGTACATCATCATGTATGTCACACACCTTTCTATTAAATAGTTAAATTAATTCCATCGACGTAAATGTCAAGTGATATCAATAAAAAACACGCCAGTAAGTACGTATACTGGATTCTCTCGGCCTTGAGGTCCCGTCTCCTCTCGCACCCTTGCAGCCTCACAACTTATGTTCCGGTCGATTGAATACACTATATTATTTTAATATAATTTCTGATTGCGTTAACTAAACAAATATTTATTAGCGATTCTTGTTATCTAATAATTATGTTCTGATAAAACTGTTGTTGAACTTTATTCGCTCCCAAATCTATCCTAATTAAAATAGGGTAGGCAGAGGATACCTAGTGTTAAGACACTCTGTTCCCCACTTTCTGCCGAGGCATTGTGTGTTGATATATATATATATATATATATATATATATATATATATATATATATATATATATNTTTATTACATTATAACCTACTGCATGCAGTTCGTTGTAATGTCGGCCAATGTATTTTATATCATTTAATGTGGATTAAAATTAAAATATAACTATTCCCACGACTCTGTGTAATCTTAAGTAACTAACGTAATGTAGTATACATATATATATTTTAATAATTTGTGAAACCTTCTCTTACAACATACTCTTCTATGTCGAATCTTTGTGACCAGTTATCATGTTCACAGCTACTTGTCAATTTTCTCGTACTATTTTGGGAATATCTTCAATGTAGTTTTCACCCACCAGCCTAAAATCATTGAGCTACATTTTATATCGATTTAAATAAGAAATTCACATACATTTACATCAATATATATTTAAGAATTTCAGATGAAATTAATATTAAAACACTGTATTATACGTTCACATTGCCAGAAACACTTTTTTTTATTTTCCTGTTATTTTTTTAAATTTACGTAGGTGAGATTTTATATACCTACTTAGTCTGGCCATAAATACTGTTACAATTAAAAATAAACAAAGTATTAAGTGCTTTTGAATTTGGAATTTGTCAATTTTACACGATTGTTCATAGCGTTTTTTATTTTCGCGCCAATATATTGTAAAATATTTTGTTTTTTTTTATATATTTTTTTTGTGTGTTGTGTTGTCTTTTAAATGGTGAAACTCAAACCTTGTGAACTTCATCTCAACCCAATGGAGATAATAAAAATAAGTTTAATAATTTCATTTGAGGCATAAATCCATCAAAATTATATGATTTCATGCCTCAAGGAATACAAAAACCAGTCGGTTATTTATATGCTTCATTTATTACTTATGCTCGATCACGTATGAAATGCTGTCCCGTCAGATAATGAGAATAATGAAATGGAATGTGGAGTGTGCACCTGTTTTCGAAAAAAGTTGCCTATTCCTTGTTATTTCGTTTATACGGTAAATTTTGAAGAATATAATATAAATAAAGCCAGTCGTGGCGCTGGGGTACAAGCGTGTAACTGTAAACGCGACAGGTTTTGAGTTCGATTTCTGCTCGAGGAAATGAAATATTTAATATTTGAATTTCTTCGCTTTGGTGTCGAGACAAAATGCCATGCAAGAATAGGCGAAAAGCGGGAGGCGGAGCGTCTTAACACTAGGCTCCCTCTGCCTACTGCTACATGCGGAATACAACGTGAAACTGAAAAAAAATAACAGCTTCTAGTATTCGTATTTACGAAATATTGTAATTTTTTGGAAGTATTATTTAATATTATAAACAAATTCGAAATAATTTAGCAACCGCGTCAAATGTTAAATGAAGTAGCCTATATCTAAATCGTGACTGCCCTAGACTATACTAGACGATTATCGGACAGATACGAGAAGCTTGTAAAAAGTTACTTCACCTATTTGTTTTTATTACAAACCTGTTATAATTTCAGGGGGTGTGGTAAGGTTTTCTTCAAATTAATATTCTTAGAAACAAAAGTATTATATTTATACAATTAGAACTACATTTTTTATTTAACAGATAGAAAATACTATAATATAAAGTATTTTCAAAATTACTTCAGATTTCATTATTTTTTCCATCTCTATATCTATTTACGTAATGTAATCACATCGGTTTTGTTCTCTTTGTCACTCCACTCCATTTTAATATAACAAAATATTTTACAATATATTGGCGCGAAAATAAAAAACTCAATGAACTAACAAGTTCCAAATGAAAATGTATAAAAATGACAAATTCTAAATTCAAAAGCACTTAATACTTTATTCTTTTTAATTGTAACAGTACTTATGGCCAGACTAAGTAGGTATATATAATCTTACCTACGTTAATTTAAAAAATATAACAGGAAAATAAAAAAATCTTGATTCCTATATTTTTTTTCTCTGTTAAGAATAAATTTTAAAGAATATAATATTCATGCTAAAAGATACAAATAATATGTATTTAAAAATATATATACACGAACTAAAAAGTAAAATAGATAGTAAAATAGATTTTCCATCAACAGCAACAATCATAAATAGATTTTGTAATAATAATTAGTTAAAGTTAACTTAAAGTTAATTTTGCTTTAGTAGACATTGTCTATAGTATTTCACTAATCTACAGTCGAGATAGACATAACCCCATTTATTATGCTTCGTGTTTGTTAAACAGACGTCTGGCAAATGATTACGTAATTCATAATTAAAAACCAGAGGCCAGTCGTGGTGGTAGCGGCACGAGGTGTGACTGTAAAACCGACTGGTTATGGGTTCGATCTCCACTCGAGGAGATGAAATATTTACTTAAATTTATATTTCCATTTTCTTCGCTCTGGTGTCGAGGTTAAGCGCGGCGTTGAGTTCTGCCACTCAACACGCAATGCCTCCAGAATTCGGCAGAAAGTGGGGAACGGAGTGTCTTAACACTAGGTTCCCTCTGCCTACCCTGTTGTGTGTGGCATACAGTGTGAAGCTGATTTTGATTTTGATTTTATAATTAAAAACACAAACTAATCTCTACAGTGGCTCGTTTATCTGTATTTGTGTTGCTACTTACAACTAAGAGGCGTGGCTTATTATAATTACATAAAGCAACCTTACAAGCAATTATTTAAATAATTTCCTGTAATAAATCAAGATAAAACATATTAGTCTATATTACTAAATTTTTGTTCTAAAATATTTTTAATATTATCATGTTCATGGATCTTTATGAAAGATATTCTAATAAGAAGCAGTATCGCATATGATTTTAAATTATTTTTTAGATAAAACTAGAGAATTTTGATTACTATAACTAATACTAGTACTAGACTAGTGCATAGCAGAAGATTTCAAGTTTAGTTGGCTGATACCAATATACAGAGAGAGAGAGAGAGAAAGCGCAGTTTTAAATTACTCTATAAAATCCTAATACGATAAGTGACTTTTTCAAACAAAACAAATAATAAAATTATCGTTGTATAATAAAGGCCATTTGTTAAAAACGACGCACGCAGATACAAACTTATCAAAGTGACAACATCGCACACACCTCATTCACGAAACCGAGTCGTAGGTATTGGCGGTGAAGTTGAATGTTGTTTAGGTTAATTATTAAAAATAGATAATTGCGTAAAATAGAACGAGAGATATCCCTACAAAAACATATACTAAAACTTACTTAGACAGAATGCGTATACCAAAATTTACTTAATTTTAGTCCCTTGAAATTTCAAAGGTTAACAAATAAAAATGGTTGTTTGTAAAGTCGGTTTACGGACAATTATTTGATGTGATAACATGACAAGAAAACATTTCAGCTTCAGCTTCACGCTGTATCCCGCACACAGCAGAGTAGGCAGAGGGAACCTAATGTTAAGACACTCCGTTCCCCACTTTTTGCCGAATTTCGGAGGCATTGTGTGCTGAGTGGCAGAACTCAACGCTGCGCTTTGCCTCGACACCAGAGCGAAGAAATGGAAATATAAATTTAAGTAAATATTTCATCTCCTCGAGTAGAGATCGAACCCACAACCAGTCGGTTTTACTGTCACACTTTGTGTCACTGCGCCACGACTGGCCTCAAATATTTCGATAAATTAATACTTATTTGCACTCGTCGATTAAAATATTTTTCAGTGAAATTATGCAGATTAACAATGACATTGACAGTTAACAATGTGTTATTTAATTACAAGTAACAATGGCTGGATAGATGCGTCATAATCGTTTATACGCTTGTGGTGGCTCTGCAAACTTTTTTTTTGGCTGCAAACACCTCCTTGACCTGTGTTTAAAAACCGACACTGGTAAGGCTACAAGTTCACGCAAGCATGGGCGTATGAAGTGAGATGAGTCACCTTAGAAAAGTCTAGTGCCCACCCAAAAAAAATTACTTAGAAAAAAAAACAAAATTTATACAAACATATCTGTTCAAAGTTAAGGTAGCCAGCACAGCACAGAACCTCAAAAAAAATATCTCTAGATACACTAATGATCGCAATCTTTCACAAGCCATGACAGGGTAACATCTTATAACGTCAAAAATAGTTATTACATCATTTTTATTTTTATGAAATTTTTAAAATATATATTTTTTAAATACATAGTACCAGGAAAAGCAGGGACAAACCGCGAGTCATTTGTAAATATGTAATTATAGAACAGGTATACGATCTGTTTATTGCACTTGTATTCTAATTTTAAAATTACGTAGGCTGGTCTAAACACTGACAGACTTAATGTGACGACTAGCGACCTGTCCAGATAAAATTCTTGTAACGATTTCTACTTTTCAATAAGTATAAAGAGATTAATACATTTTGGTACCTATCGACAATCAGAAATATTGTGTAATAAATCTAAAATATATTATTGTTGATTGTTTATATCTATTTGGATTTAACTTAAATATGTAGAAGAATAAATAAATCTATATCTATACTTATAATAAAATTATAACGGATCGGTGTCTGTACTTGGAAGATATATAAGAAAAAATGATATTGAAGTGGTCCCCATTAATATTGTTTTTCTTATATATTTTTATTATTAATGTAGTAGAACCCAAAACAATAATTTTAAAAATTATTGTCTTTTTATCTGTGCGTTTGTTATCGCTAATCTCAGAATTGGCAATTTAAATACGGTTTTCACTATTGAATTTTAGCAAGCTTCTGTTAACATATAGGGTTTCATAACAATCAGTTCATAAATAAAAAAGTTATGCCAATTTAAAGTACTTAGATCGACAAATTTGCTACTGTTTTACTGAATTAGCCGAATCCGCGATTGCATGATTTAGAATCGCGATCGGAGTTTACACAGCAAAAACTGCGCTTGCCGTGTACGCCTACTTACCGTTTACCTAAAACATGGCGTCGAGTTGAGAGAATTAAATATGAAAATCAAATCAATTGCCAAAACACTAAAATTACGATTTCCTTAATACATAACCAAACTAAGATAATTAATCCATTTTTAAGGTGATATACTTCAAAAGGAAAAAAACGGAACCCTTATAGGATCACTTTTTTTGTCCGTCTGTTCGTCTGTCAAGACCAAAGATGGTATTCAAGTAAGAACTTGAGATAAGCGTTGAGGTATCAATCTGAAATTAACATCAGATAGTTATTTATCAGTCACAATCTTGAAATTAGTACAGGCCCCTCTGTGGGAGAGTCCGATTCGCGCTTGGTTGGTTTTTTTTTAAATACACTTAATTAAACATTCGTATATTTCAAAGAAAGATGAAGGAAGGACGGAATGCAAGATCAGTGTAAATGGCAAAATATTGAAACAAGTGAATGAAGGGCTATATTTGGGAAGTACGGTCAGTAGAGGTGGAAGATATGAGATGGATGTGGAAAGGCGTATCGCTGCCGGTAACAAGGTTAACGGAGACTAAGCTGCATTGATGAGACGGCGAAACGTCAGCACAGCTGCGCGTTTGGCCGTACACAATGCAGTTTTGGTACTGACGCTGTTATACGGCAGCGAAACGTGGGTATTACAGAAGAAGAATGAAAGAAAGATGAATGCTGTGGAGATGCGATCGTCGTAGATATGCGGAGAGTTTTGCTTATGTAGAGACCGTAGAGTTTGGCATTCCGTTCTCACTGACTACCCCGCTAGGGATAAAGCGTGAAGCTACGTTAATAAGTATATTTCAAGCAAACATAGCCGCATGGTAGCCGCTAGTACTTAATGTTTTCTTTTCCTCGCTCTAGGAACGACAAAAAGCACAGCATTGAGTTCCGCTGCTTAACACGCAATGCATCTAGATGTAAGCGGAAAGTAGAAAACAGAAGTGGCTAAATGGGAACGGAGTGTCTTAAGTAACACTAGGTTCGCAGGTTCCCTCTGCCTACCCTGTTATATTCAGGATACAGCGCCAAACAAAAAAATGTAAAAGAAAAAAATTAAACACAATTTAGGTAATTATTATTATGAATAGGGATATTTTTTCTTACGCCATAATATAATACCTAATGAATTACGTATTCTATAAGTTACATATATGAAAGTTATAAAACTTTCAAAAATTATACACAATTTTTTTTGTTTATCGGGTATTATAATATATATTTTTTTATCAGCTTCACGCTATACCCCGCACACAGCAGGGTAACCTGAGGGCACCTAGTGTTAGACACTCCTTTCCCCACTTCCTGCCGAATATTGGAGACATTGCGTGTTGAGTGACACAACTCAACGCCGCGCTTTGCCTCGACACCAGACCGAAGAAATGGAAATATAAATTTAAGTAAATATTTCATCTTCTCGAGTGGGGATCGAACCCACGACCAGTCGGTTTTACAGTCACACTTTGTGCCCCTGCGCCACGATTGGCCTCAATAATATAATAGAATATAGTTATAATTATCTTTTAATTTTAACACCACGGATTACGGCCAACTTTGTAGCTATATAGTAGGCGGCAGTAAACAGCAACGATTCATTAAGGCTCTAAATCAATAAATCACAATGCCATATTTATTAATATTAACAACAATCTGTCATTATTAATAATACTATAGATTGGGATATGAATAAGCTAGAATATGGAACGAGGATTTGCTCTCATTAAAACAGTATTCAAATTAACTGATATTATATTAATAATTAATTGTAATAGATGTTAATTGATGCAATAGTGATTTTTCATATAATATTATTGACTGATTGAATGTTTATTTTTTTTATACACATAGCAGGGTAGGCAGAGGAAACCTAATGTTAAGACACTCCGTTCCCCACTTTCCGCCGATTTTTTCGAGGTATTGCGTGTTCAGTGGTGGAACTCAACGCCGCGTTTTGCCTCGACACCAGAAAATTTAAATAAATATTTCAATTCCTCGAGTTGGGATCGAACCCACTACCAGTTGATTTTACAGTCACACTTAATATTCACTAATTAAATGTTTAATTTTAATGTGACAATAGACATACATTTCGATTAGATTTTCAATATTTATAATTATATGGCAGTGCTTGTACACCAATAGTTGAAGATCCGGTTTGCTGACTGCTTACTTGAGATACATATACTTAGGAATAGCAAACGACAAATTCAACATATGAATAAAATGGATCATACATATCTGCGACCAGTCGTGGCGTAGTCGAGGCACAAGCGTGTGACTGTAAACACGGCATGTTTTGGGTTCCATTCTCACTCGAGTAACTGAAATGTTTAATATTTTCATTTCTTCGCTTTGGTGTCGGAGCAAAGCGCGGCGTTGAATTCCGCCGCTCAACACGCAACGCCTCCGGAATTCGGCGGAAAGTGAGCAGCGGCGGAGTATCTTAACACTAGGTTAACCCTGGTAACTCTGTGCCTACCCTGCTATATGGCGACAGAAAGAAGAGGAATAATTGATTTCTTTTTTTTCTGCTTTGTTCTTTTTTCCGCATATATCAGGTATGCACAGGAAGCCTAGTGTGTGGCTCTCCGTTTCCCAATTTAATTCTGATGTTTGAAGGATTGCTGGTTGAGTGTCGGAACTCTACACCGTGTTTTGTCAACCAGATTGGGAAAATGAAAATGATTGAAATAAACCTACAACCATCACGTTCACAGTCAGACGCTGTCTGGATGAACTATCTATTAATTAATTTATTTATTTATTTTAGCTTCACGCTGTGTCTTGCACATAGCAGGGTAGGTAGATGGAAACTGGGAACGTTATGGTGATACACTTCCGTTCCCCACTTTCCATCCAATTCTCGAGGCATTGCGTATTTAGTGCTCTACTTTACCTGTAACTCAATACCACTCTACTATGCCTCGTTACCAGAACGAGGAAAATGAAAATATTAAATAATTCACTATTCCTAGTGGAAATCGAACCCACAGCCGTCGCGTTTACGCACGCACACTTGTGCCCCTACATCACTTAGGCCTCTAATTAATACTTTCATACTTACAATTACGATATATTTCAACTTTTAAACAATTATTAAACAAAATCTGTTTATATTTTCGGTCAATAATTAGTAACGCCCTTTTACTATTTTACATTTATTATAAGACTTTTCATTTTATTTACGCGGAGTTATTATATTATAGTACAATCTATAAACTTTCGCTTTTACATGCTCGCGTTCTGTCCATTGAGATCGAGCGTATGCGTGTTTTATTATATATAACTTATATTAGAATTTTTATAAGCTTTAAATAATTAATATAATTAATTGAATAATTCCGCAATTATGGTGGATATTGTTTGAAATTAAATATATTTATTTTTGAAATACATTTTTTATTTATTTCGTAAAATTATGAAAAGGATCCGTATACCCAATACGCAACTTCGATGTAGTTCTTTTTAGCTTCAAGCTTAGCTAACTTATAGCAGAGAGAACATAGTATCAAAACTCTCCATTCTCCGCTTTCCACACGAATACATTGTAACTCGAGTAGCGGAACACAACACCGCCAACGTCTTATCTTGCCAAAACATTGAAATGTAAAAAAAATATTCCAATTAGGGATCGAACTCCCAACCATCGTGATACCAGTCATACTGTGTCACGACTACATTAGGCTTTAGCTGCCCATAACACATTAAACGAAAAATGCAGAATAAAAAATGAATCATTGATTTAATTCCAAGGATACTTGAAGGAAAAGAATTACTAGAAATAAATGAAAGGTGTGATTCTAGAAACCGACAAGCATTAACTGTAAACGAGGATACAAAAGTATTTTATTTCCTAAAAGTATAAAAATTGAAGGCGGCGTTGAGTTTTGCTACTCAACACGCAATGCCTCCAGAATTCGGCAGAAAGTGGGGAACGGAGTATCTTAATACTAGGTTCCCTCTGCCTACCCTGCTGGGGGTGGGATACAACGTGAAGCTGATTTGATTTTTGATTTTTTAAGTATAAAATTATAGTTATAATGAAAGTATAAAAATATAGTTATATTTCTTTAACTTTTCAAATAAAAAAACCTTTTTATAATATTATACAATTTTCTTCACAATTTAATAATCATTTTCCTTCCTAAGCTAAAAAGAAACTAGCTTTGTGAAAAAGATTTTGTAAATAAAGCATATGTTTTGGTTGTAAGTTTGAAATAAAGTATTTCTATAACAATATTAAAAATGATAAATGAAATGTTATTATTTTAAGAAATATTATGAACTTGTCGCGATACGGACATGTCAAAATCAATGTGACAAACCATTAAATAATCTATCAAATCTAATGGCATTTGGCTACGTGCTGTATAGGCCTATTACATGTTTATAAAAAAACGAAATTGAGCAATGGTATTTTTATATATTTATTATAGTTTTAAACAAAATAATTTACATACATATTGGTATATTAAAATGTTAAAATAAATTAAGACGTTAGACAAAGGAATTCCTATAGTTGAAACATGTTTAAATAAATATCGGTAAAAGGAGATTCATTCAAATCCAACTCGAACAAAGTTAGCTTACAATAAAAAAATTACGTGTCCGTCTCGTGACGCCCCACAAAAGTGATAACTTAAACTAATCTAAGTTGAACTATTAAATGTTTAAATTGATTAACTTGAGAAAAGCTTAGGTTATAATTTAAACTTTATGTAAATTATTATGATAATGTAAGAAAAGATTTTTTTCAGCTTCACACTGTACATAGCAGGATAGGCAGAGTGAACCTAGGGTTAAGACACTTCGTTCCCCACTTTCCGCCAATTTCTGGAGGCATTGCGTGTTGAGTGTCGGAACTCAACGCCGCGCTTTCCCCTCGACACCTGAGCGAAGAAATGAAAATATAAGTGTAAATAAATATTTCATCTCCTCGAGTGGGGATCGAACCCACAACCAGTCGATTTACAGGCACACTTTGTGTCCCTGCGCTTCGACTGCCCTCAAAAGATTATTTATTATTAAAAATATATTTTATTCTTAGTTACAATTCTTGAATTAGTGCATACATTAGAATTATGTTTATATACATTATTAATATCATTATTTAACCCTACAAAAGTAACAATTGGCATTTAGGATATCAACAATATGATTATATCTATCGCACACTAAACACTTAGTCATGCGAAGAGAAAAGAGTGAAGCGTCAGTCCGAAATACGGGTAGTGGTGTGGGTTAGAGTGAGAGAGGAGGAATCGGCCTCCGCTACCGTATGCGTGAGAGAAAGGAAAGCCAAACGTAGTGTAACGTAACGCGTAACGGTGCCAGTCTGGCACTGTTACGCGTTACGTTAAACGATCGATGTCCGCCACCCAACGTACACCGTATATTTTCAGCTTCACGCTGTATACTGCAAGCAGCAGAGTAGGCAGAGGGAAGCTAGTGTTAAAATACTCCGTCGCCCACTTTCCGCCATATTTTTAAGGCATTGCGTGTTGAGTGGCGGAACTCAACACCACGCTTTACCTATTTACTAGACCGAACAAATGAAAATAGTAATATTATTTATTATAATTAATTCCCCAAACGGGGATTACCCGCAACCGTCGCGTTTACACTCACACGCTTGTACCACTGCACCACGACGACCTCACTATAAAATACTAAATTGTTGTAAAATAAATGAATATTATTTCACCAATTAAATTATTAATGTCCATTAAAAATTTAACAACCGTAGCGTCTTCACGCTCTGTAAAGTGATTAATTCAAATCAGAATCTGTATCACAATCAAATTGAATTTATTCGCCCATAGAAGTTTAAAGCCTTCGTTTAAACGTAATTCTAGTTTAGTTTTACCTTTTACTATTGCAAATTTTCATATAAGTATTACTGCTATGCACTTTACAAACTATGGAATTACAATTTTCGACCCTCGATAACATCAAGATTAATTCATTTCTATGGAATCCTCGAAAATAGCTCTTAAATGGCTAATTTTAAGGTGTATTTTGCATGTGGAAATAAGCTATCGTATTGTTCTTGGCTGGAAATAAAATACATGCGTGCACAGACTCTTTGATTTTTCGGTCTATTTATTTCTTAGTCATTAAACTATTAAAATTGTTTTCAATTGCTTCAGTGTTATTTTTTTTGCATGTTTATAATACACACAGAAACATGGTGATCATATACTTAAATTTTAATTAAAAAAAAAACAGCTTCACGCTGTATCCCGCACAAAGCAGGGCACGCGAAGGGAACCTAGTGTTAAGACACTGCGTTCCTCACCCATTGCATGCTGAGTAGAAGAACTCAACGTCACACTTTGCCACGACACCAGAACGGAGAAAAGGAAATATAAATTTAAGTAAATATCTCATTTCCTCGAGCGGGAATCGAACCCACAACCAATCGATTTTACAATCACATTTGGTGCCCTTGCGCCACGACTGGCCTCAAATTTTAGTAAAGGATAATATTTATAATTAAATATTTATTAAAATATATATTGAAGCTAGTCCCAGGACTATAAGCGTGCGACTGTAAATGCGACAGGTTGTATGTTCGGTCTCGATTGAATGGGTTTCCTTCAGAAAATGAAATGTTTAAATTTTCATTTCCTCGCTCTGGTAACAGGAGAAAGTGCGGCGTTGTGTACCGCCATTGTGTACAAACACGCAATGCCGCCAGAATTCGGTGGAAAATGGGGAACGAAAATGTCTTAATGTGAACTTGAGTGTATTAACACAAGGTTTCGAGGTGCCTACCCTGCTATATGCTAGATACAACGTGAAGCTTAAAAAAACAGGGAAAAGTATATTAAAATTTATGTTAGTTCACTATAAAATTTTAAATTTCCAAAATGTGAAACATAAACAAAAAGACATATGGCTAGTAGATATAAATTAAAAGCAATCCGCATTGTGATTAATGTTTTTCCTTATGATACGGCAACGACAGTATATTTTTACAATAAATCACTTTATCACTATTTCAATTACAATATTTCTTAGGTTCATGTCCAGATGGTACACGCGGGTCCAGAATATACGGATAATTTTAAAATTATTTTGTAAAATCCACTCGTTGGACTCGCCCACTGAGGGTTCCGTACCAATTTCTTGATTGTAGGCCAACGGAAAGTGCAATTTATAAAAAGTGACAAACTTAACTTACTTATTAAATAAACACCAATAAGTTTTCTAAATTATTTACGAAATTTCTAAATTCTGAGTTCACGGACCTGTAGGTAGATTTTGATTCTCTTGTGAGTTTCGATAATTTGCGGCATAAACGGCTGTATCTTTTGACTGCGTTGGCTTAGAAGTTTGATTTTTAAAAACTCCAAGGGACAGTAGACCTCATTATTTGACATAAATTTCAATTTGATACCTCCCAGCCTGTCTGAACAAAGGGTCTTTACAGACGGACGGACCAACGGACAACAGTGTTCCTATAAGGGCGTGTTTTTTCCTTTCGAAGTACGAAAATTTAAAAATTAAATTATTTTATATGTCTTTGAATGTAATAATAAATTAATTCTTAAATTCTCAAAGTAAGTACATACACAAACATTACATACGCAATCTGGTTGTAACATAATTAAAAAATCTTTCTTAACACTCGATTCAATATACCACGACACGTACTTGACCACAGTTTCGACACGCATTTGATGGAAGCTTTATAAAACATTTTTTATTGGACCGGAACAGTGTTACATAAAAAAAATATGCATTGAAATTAATTTTAGTGAGAATTATATTTCCACATATTATTAATTTTATAAACGGTTTCAAATTCAAATTCAAAATATTAGTTATTCAATTAGACAAGCACTTTCGAATCGTCGAATGAACATATAAACAAAAAAAGCTACCACCGTTTCGGAAGGCAGTTCTGCTGAGAAGAGCCGGCAAAAAACTCAACAGTTGTTCCTTTCATTTTATACAATTACAAAGAAAGATATCTATGATGGACAAAATCTAATATTATTTTAAATCATGTTTCAATTACAATTTGGGGTACCCATAACATAAATAAAAAAGACTAGCTTTTCCATTACATAAATTACATAAAAAAACGGTTAAGTGCGAGTCGGACTCGTGCACCGAGTCATCGGTACCAATTTCAGGATAATAGGTCAATGGGAAGTACAAAGAAGAACTTATAATAGTTGCCAAACTTAAATTTGCGGGCATATGCACTCATTTTGTGTGAAATGAACTACAAATATAAGTTAG
The DNA here is from genome assembly GCA_013403705.1 of Heliconius hermathena. Lineage (NCBI taxonomy): Eukaryota > Metazoa > Arthropoda > Insecta > Lepidoptera > Nymphalidae > Heliconius > Heliconius hermathena. The sequence goes on from JAAIXJ010001869.1 coordinate 220,580, forward strand.
TATAGTGTTTTATTGTTGTTAGTGTTGTGTTTTTCTTATTAAATAAATTTTCACTTTTTGGGTTTTTTTTATTATTTGTATTATAAGTTCTTACTTCGTGCCTAATTTCATATCTGTAGCTCCTCGGGTTAAAGTCCATGTATAGGTCCACGTCCACATAGGTCCACCCTATAGATTTTGATTACGTGGCGAATTTCATACAAAATTTTTGATTGCGTTAACTTAGGAGCTTGATTTTATCTGTGCTTTAAGAGAGTGTTGACCTGAGTATTTGATATTAGTTTGAGCTTGATGCCACCACGCAATCTCGGGACAAATGGTATTGACTGTCGGACAGACGGACAACTAAGTGATCCTATAAGGGTTCCGTTTTTACCTATTGAGGTACGGAACCCTAAGAAGAACAGCTTTTCAATTACAGAGATTATCCATATACAGAGATACATAATTCGTATTTGTGAGTTCAAAACCGAAAACAACTGCAGATAATATGTAAAATGGGGCCAATCGTAGCGCAGGGGCACAATTGTGTGACTGTAAACGTGACAGGTTGTGGGTTCGAATCCCAATCGAGGTGATAAAATATGTAATAATTTCATTTCTTCGCTCAACAAACAATACCTTCAGAATTCGGAGGAAATTGGGGAGCGAAGTGTCTTAACACTAGGCTCAATCTAAATACCCTGCTACATACAAGTAGCAGCATGAGGTTAAAAAAATACAAAATGCAAAAAAAATATATAAAAATACCAATTTTAACATTATTTTAACAGATTTATTAAAATAACAAACATATTTATTATACTATGCCGTCACTCATACAAGAATGACATAAATTGTATTACATACGAGTCAAATTGAGCCTCATTTCGTGTAGTAGGGTGCAATTGTCTCCAAACCACATCTAGCTGTCTATCAGTATGACTCAATAGACAAACAGCCATCAAACATACCTTATACCATTCACTTGTAATTTGGAATACCGACGTTACTAAGAAAAGATCTAAAGGCAGTTTAGAAATGATACAAAAATGCTTTTAATAATCAACATTTTTTTTTTAAATTATATATTAATTTATTAGCATCTTATATATATTTTCAATTGCTAAGATACTACCGTACCGAATTTGGAGCTTTACTCGAAAAAGGAATCTTTACTCGTTTACGGGTAGAACTTCTTTCATTTAAATGAGGTGTGCACCAACAAATGCTTATTGTAGCGCTTCCTGGGCAGTTGCTACCGTAACTAAAAATACTAATCTAAAAACATAAATCAATTCAGCTTCACGCTGTATCCTGCACACAGCAGGGTAGGCAGAGGGATCCTAGTGTTAAGACATTCCGTTCCCCACTTTCTGCCGAATTCTGGAGGTATTGCGTGTTGAGTGGCAGAACTCAACGCCGCGCTTAACCTCGACACCAGAGCGAAGAAATGGAAATATAAATTTAAGTAAATATTTCATCTCCTCGAGTGGGGATCGAACCCACAACCAGT